>CM056593.1:28721249-28777258 GCA_029721435.1 Gymnothorax reevesii | reverse complement strand
GGAGGAGAGGACGAGAGGAGGAGAGGGGGAGAGGACAAGAGGAGAGGAGGAGAGGACGAGAGGACGAGAGGACAAGAGGATGAGAGGATGAGAGGACGAGAGGACGAGAGAATGAGAGGATGAGGAGGAGAGGACGAGAGGACGAGAGGAGGAGAGGATGAGAGGACGAGAGGACGAGAGGACGAGAGGATGAGAGGAGGAGAGGACGAGAGGACGAGAGGATGAGAGGATGAGGAGGAGAGGACGAGAGGACGAGAGGAGGAGAGGACGAGAGGAGGAGAGGAGGAGAGGAGGAGAGGAGGAGAGGAGGAGATGACGAGAGGAGGAGAGGAGGAGAGGGTAGAGCGATACACACTGCATACTGCAGCCGCAACGCTAATTAATCAGGTCACTTTAATACCCCCCCTGTCGGCTGTAATGAAATCCTTCCTCGGCAGTTTCCCTGACAGCTCTAACTTTCCCCCGTTGTGTGATTTCAGATGTCATCAGGCTCTTGCCCTCGTCTTAAAAGTGTTTTTCTTTCCTCTCTTCAGCCAGGCTATAATCCATTCAATCATTCACAACTCTTTCCCTCTGAACACTGAACAGTCTTATCACTGGTGAGGCTTTGACATTCTACGGCAGGGGTCCCCAACCTTTCCCAGAAAGGGCCGGTGTGGGTGCAGCTTTCATTGCAACCAAGCAGCTACACACCTGATGTTACTAATCAAGCTTATTAGCAATGAGCCCAGGGGTTGATTAGTAGTATCAGGTGTGTAGCTGCTTGGTTGCAGTGAAAGCTGTAGCCACACCAGCCCTTTCTGGGAAAGACTGGGGACCCCTGTTCTACGGCAATGTATCCCCTAATTTTTACTTTTCTTACGGCGGGGTGGTGGGCGTCTGACACTTTCATTAGCGGCCGGTATGAACAGCATCGTGAGCAGTGTCCACACCACTTGCCCCTTCCAGCTACCCACGGACTGATTCTCGCCACTGAAACTCGAGAGATAGGTGTGCGTACAGCTCACGTACGCAGGCCGTGGTGGCAAAAGGACTTGGAAAAGCTCCATAAAATGATTTTCCTTAAACAACAGTAATGGGGCTGACAACTGAACCTTACGGCAAAAGAGGAATACATTTGACTGGCAGTTCCCCCATTATCTGATTCGCATTGGCCAAAAATCCTCCAGTTAAATTAAGATCTCGGAGGACAGGATCTGATCCCCTTATCTATGTTATCAGCTCAATATTTTTAGTCTGCTATTTCGCACAAATAAAACTTTACTCTGGGTATAACTGAAAGAGTGCAGCACTTTAATAATCATTTTCTGAATCCCTTGTGAAGAACAATGTTCACCTGAGTCCTTTACGTAGAAATAACAGAATTTATAATATTTGAGCGTTTATTATGATGAACAATGGACAGAGGTATCTGTTGAAGTCACTCAAATGGATTAATGTTGATCAAAATTGCTTTTTACACCCCACAGAGTGATTGAGTGACTGCTTCTCATGAAGATCAGGGCAGGTTCTAGTTCCAGGAAAGAGGGAGTGATAACTGTTTATGGTGAGCCTTAAAGCTTGTGGGCCATGAAAAATCTCATTTCACAGACTGGAGTACTCTAATGCCGCTAATTTTGGCATAATCCTTCAACTGAAGATGCCTCTTCAAGGCCAATAAGTGTGCTCAACCAGGGCTGAAGGCCCCATGAAATGAAAATCAGCGGCTTGCCGTCAGATGTTTAGAGGAACTTCAGTAACTGCGCCTTTTACTTCATGATTCCCATTTAGTTTACCTAATGAACAGTCAAACTATTTATTTACCAATAAGTCTACCAATAAGTTGCTAATCAGGCAAAGAAAACTGTCATGAGATCAGGTTATTAAGCTCTGAAAAGTTACCAAAGGCCTTTGTTATTGCTGATGGACGCTACTGATGAAAATAATAATTTCCTTGCCATGATATATATGTTTCAGCCCTCGCTACCTAGCATCTGACAAAATGTCAGGATGACATGACTTTCTTATGATGAATCTTATGAGAAAACTTTTGTCTAATAATAAAAGGAAAAGACATCTGCCAGCGAGCACATCAACTGTTCAAAAGAGCAGGGAGTTTGTGGACGCTCCCTTGTCAAGAAAGTATTGTGGCCGTTGAATTAGGTGTAGCTGCATCGTTGATTTGGCCTGACCCTGTTATGGCAGCAGTCAGCTTAAGGCCTTGCTAATGAAAGGATCTTTAGTGTTTCAGAGGGGAAAAATGATCTATCTGTTACCAATATTTACAACAAAGGCATGTCACAGCATAATCAGCCGCAGTAAAATTCACCAAATGTTTTGGAAAACGGTCCCCCATTGACCTGGGGGGAAAATATCCTTTCCTCAAGAGATCATGCAGTCATTTCTTATTTTACTTCAAATGATGGGCTAATTTTCTCTGGGTGACATCACTAATATCATCCAGCTTTTGTACTGAAAGAATTTCCAATAGCTGACAAAAAAAAACTGTTTATAAGTATAAACGCAAACAGCACCGTACCTGCCGATCCCGTAATTGTAGAATGTATCATTTGCGTAAAACATGGATTTCAAACGCGTAAACGTCAATGCTCCCCCAGTTTTTCTGTATTCCGCCTCTTCTATGACCGCGCTGAGGGAACAGCTTTGGCCCACGTCAGCGCGAGCTGACAAGATTTAAACTGAGGGGACGTCCTCTGCTGATCAGTTCCCGCGCCTGCCGTTATCGCGCAGAGAGCAGTTCAGCGTACCGACCAAGTCCACTCTCAGGAGAGATTCACGCAATCGCTTTAAATAACCGCCACCGTCACAACCACACACACAGGCTCCCGTCATTCACACTCTCTTCAAAACGAATCTTTCCTGAATAAAAATAATTTTAAAAATCATTTCCCACAAAATGAAGAGACAAATGATTTTTAGGATAATTTATTCCAACTGCGACACTCGAGAGCAACCTCTGGGCAGAATGGATGTCCAAAAAAAGAAAAAGTTGATGGGAACGACTCTCTTCGGGTTCAGAAAAAAGTCAGTGAGCTATTTTCAGTCACCGCTATTCCTTCTGGATGCCGCCATCCTACATGTGACTTGAATTCAGATTGAATTCTTCCAGGTTTAAGTTCTTTGCTAATTTATTTCCTTACACAGTGCAGGCCACATTCAGTACATTTACATGCAATTAAGTCAAGCTACGGGTATAGCTTGATTAGGCCATTTAATTGGACAACTGTCCTTGTCTCAGCATAAACACAGGAGAGGAAAATTGATTAATTGACTGAAGCATGTCCGTCTCCGCTACGTTAGGTGGTGATATGCCCCCTTTCCGCTTATTCGTGTTGAGCCTTAGTTTTTCTGATTGACCTATTACGTTGCAGACCAAACCATCAACAAACAAGTGAGCTGAGGACAAACTGGTGGCATGTCGAGCGGTGAAAACATGGACAGGTTTATGACTCTGTACATGTTGTAGGTGCTGTAGGCTACGCTTTCCATACAATTCAGATGCACATTGTCCCCGGTGGTTATGGTGTTAGCGGAAGGCAGGTGGTAACAGCGTATACTCCTGGAGTGCTCCAACTGCCCTACCCTTGCTATGCTCCACTTGATGCTCTCTCAACCACCCCGGGGTGCGTTTCCCAAAACCATAGATGCTAACAAAGTTAGCAACATACATAGTTCGCCTATTCACAGTCAGTGGTTCCAACTATGGAGGTTGATCTCCTGTCAAACTGCAGCCAATCAATGCCTCGAGAACAAGGTGTGCAGTTTCTTTAATCTCAGAGCAGGAAGTGTTGTGCACCGAGATACAGGCTGAGGCCAGAGGATCCAAATGCGACAAAGTGGGAAGTATTCTTATGTGCCTCAGGAGCAGGGCTTCGGATGCAAAGCCGAATAAACACTTCTCAAAAATGACTAAGGCTGTGCACGGTTTCTTGGGTTTACCTGTGATGGTTGGTTTCTTTCGAGACGCCAAATGCTGTGACCTGAACAAAAGGAAGTAAAGCAAAATTAGAGACAAACACAGACAAAATAAGAGAGGGAGACTCGCGCTTCCAAAGGACCCAGATCCAGTCCGAGTTACAATAAGGAAGCAACGCAAGCTCGACTGAACGAAAGAAAAGGAAAAAATCTCGGAAACCGAAATAAAAAGAATTAGCACCTGACGGTGGCCACGTCGAGGGAAAAAGAGGGAGAGATTCCCTTGCTAACCAGCACTTTCCTCTCTGCAGCTAGTTCCTCAACAACTCTCTAACTAGAGAACTTACCGGAGTAAGAGTGCAAACAAAACACTGACACTGTAGCAAGGGCAGCGAGGTGGAACTTGGGCTTAAATAGAATCTGGGCGCCGCCCCCAATTAATGCCAGCTGGCCCAAGAATCTGATTGAGGGTAAAACGATATCGTCCTGGACGAGAGCAACCAAGAAAGCTCCCAAAGCCACCGCCAGCCTCCAAAACCATGACATTACCGAGCATGTTGGCCCATGTGCACCTGCAGGGGGTGCTAAACACGAGGGTTTAAACCCTAAAGGGTTTCTGTGTCTACAGGCTCATGTGATCTCCTTTCAACCTGTTGCCAATCAATGCCTCGAGAACAAGGTGTGCAGTTCCTTTAATCAATCATTCAATTTAATTTATGTCTTGTGGGGAAACACACCCAAAATCAGTAGACACTGCGGCTCAAGGATTGGAGTTTGACTCTTCCGTTAGGCAAGGAAGGACAGAGGTGTGCAGTTGGTACAAATTTGGCCCCAGGTCAGGCATTACGTCGGGGACTAATCTGGATTTGGATACATACATACTTCCTGCTCCAGGCCATTAGCGCTACGCTCAGAGCCTTTCAAAGTGCTAATTTCAACAGGGAAAGTAACAACATTGGATTCCCTCTCCCTGTGCGCAACGCTGAAGGCCATTAGTATGCAGCGGAATACATTGTCTTGCCTTAAGAAGTGGGGGGAAATTATATATCGAGGAATTAATATGCGGCTGCCTGTGAGTCTGAAAAGCTATGCTGTATTGAGTCACACAATTCTACATGTGTGCTGCTGATAATTTTTATACGTGTCAGGGATCATGTGTCAGAAAAACTGCAAAGTGCTTTAATTTCTGCATTGTGGAGTCAAAATGTGTAAGAAATGTCCTTCAGTAAAAGCGGAGAACCTGTCTTTATCCCAAATATTATGGAGTTGTCTGCAGTTACATTTGCTAATAGCAGCAAATACATGTCACTGTAGCAAATCAGATGGAGAGCGTGACACTTGCTTACCACCAACAGTTGTTGGTTTGTCCTGGTCTCGTCTAAAGCTAATCTTCCCAGCATCAATGTTTTACTGAGGAAACGGTGAATCTTCGATAAGCACAGAACAAATTACCCAGAATCCCAGGAAATGCAGGCAAGAAAACAAGGAAGTAAAATAAAAGCCAAGAAAGAACAGGAGAGACTTGCATTTCTCTGTATCGTCCTCTCCGGATCGTGCGAAACGCATCTTTATGATTTCTCTTGATTGAAAGTTCTTGAGTTTGCATCGCGCTGACAGATTCTGGAGCAACTAAATGTTAACTGTAGCAGCAACAGAACTACAATAGCCCTGTAGAGGGAATAATTACTTATGCTCACTTTAGTTAACGGCTACGTAAAACGTATTTCATTCATCTGTAATTCTGTAATTAGCGAAGCAACATGCTATTTTTAGTCCTTCCCCTGCCAAAATGGTCGTCTTTTGGGTAATTCCTCTTTGTGAGCGAGAAGACTTTACTCATCTCTCTCTCAGCTAATTGGCTCACAGCTAATTAGCGGATGTAAATCCTGAGAAAATGTTCGCGCTCGGTGCTCTTGAACTCATACAGCACGAGATCAAACAGATGTTTGCATTGAGTCTGTTCAGGCAGGGTCACACTATGTGCCATCTGTTTTTCGTTTTTATTCGTCTGTCGCGTGTAAACTTATCTGAAAAGTGAACAAACACGACAGAAGATATGAAATTACAAAGTTAATCAGTTTTTTCCTCCTCTTAATGTGTCCCTGTGTGCTGACATTTGTGCACAAGTGTACTGTTGGGACAATAGAGAAATATTCTGGAATGATTCTGACGCAGGTCACCCTCTCAGCAGGTAACCCTCAGGGGACTCGGTGGTTTTTGTGACTCAGACTGTGGCGCTGTTTTGTACAACATGGCGGTACTACACTTCCATGTGCCAAAGTGCTTTTCGGTGTCTGTAGTTCCATCCGGCAGTCTTAGTTTGGTACCAACCAATAAAGTCATACATGGCCCTCGAGACCAGAGAGACTTCAGGGGTCTGTACCTTAAAACTGTGAGTTAGCCAGATACCTTTGCTGAGATCAGCTCGTTTGACTCCATGATTCCGCAGTGGGGGTGTGGTGTAGTTATCCGGCTAACTCAGTAACCCTGCTTTGTGGAACCGGGCCCAGGTCTGCTTATACAAAGGCAGCAGGTGAGAGAGAGTGAGATTTGGAGTGTATCAGGGATACATCAGTGCTTTCTGGCCCTGTAGTACTGCTGTCAAACACAAGCAGGAAGTGCCGAGGGCAGAGCTTATCGACCAGGATACAGGCCCTCCACCTTGTCTACTTCTACTGCATCTCTCACAAAAACCACAGAAGAAGTACAGCACCCCTCCCTCTGCCTTCCCATGCCACACCAGAATGGACCATTTCACAGCCTCCGTCAAACACATCATACTTTACACATGGAGACAGGACCGTTTTTTACATCCAGTCCATGCCGCAGAGCTTTGCTATCGCACCACGGTAAGTCTGGCTCCTGAAGCACAGTGTGTTATAATTGCGATGCTGGGAAGTGGGACTTAACTGGATTGTAAATACAACTGGCTGAAGCAGGGATTGTAATATCCGGTAGGTTTATCTCTGCTCAATGGTGGTCACACTTACAAGCACATAAACACATAGATAAATACAGTATACTGTGCGTGTATCCGGTGAGTTTGCACACCTGCACTCCCAAGTGTCCTGCAGTAGTATCTATGGTTATTGCTGAATTAGCAACACAAAACTTCACAGCTCATTATTAGTGCTGCGGCGCTGCAGTATTCTCCAGTTAGCATTAGCACACTTCCCATTGAGACAACTGGAAATCCTCAATAAGTGTTGAGCGGCAGAGTCAGACAGGGGCGTTCAATAGAAATTAGACTGGGTCGATGCCCGGCTGTAACGACTGTTTGTGCTCAGAGATTCAGCTCTTAATTAAGAGGAGATTACAAAGGGCATCTGAAGCGAAAGGGCCGCAGTGCTAAAGAGAATTCACTTTTACAGCATATAACCGTTTATCTGAGCATCAGAAGGGTCAAGGTCTCTCTCTCTCTCTCTCTCTCTCTCTCTCAGCTCAGTCCAATAATGCTTCATTGGCAAATATTCAAAAGCAAATATTCTAAAGCAATCAGCCACAAGGCAATTAACAATGACGCGGGCGAAGACATACGATTAATTCAGTGGAATAAAATGCATGACTAAAATCCTCATTCATGAATTGAAGCCAATTGACTGAAGAGCAGTTATATCACCAAGATTAATAAGAAAATTAACATTATCAACAATGAACAAAAATAATAAGAATGTTCTACCTCTCTCCCTTTCTCCATCTTTCCATCTCTCATCCCTTCTTCCTTCCTGGGTGTTCACGGCCACTCGTTCACGTTGCAGACGCTATTTTGTAGAACAGTTAGAGAAATAACAAAGCCTTAATTGTTAATGCTTTGTGGAATAATTACAATATACTGACAATATGGGTGTATCAGCACAGGAAGAGTCATTGCAATATATATATAGTCAGAAATGCTTTCTGTCCTTTTATAATGAGCATATTTTGCATTTATGATAACTGAAAATAAAGCTTAATTCCAAACAGACACGAGAGCCATGGCAATAAACACTAGTTCCCTGGTTATGGTTTGGTTCATTCGGCATGAACCAGTTGCCATGGCTACGGCAAGTTGACCTCAAAATGATGTCACCCCTTTTTCAATGCATAGCCATGTTGCCTTGTAGGAACAACTACAGGCCAAGTAACATCATGCTATCTTCAGGAAGGAGGATACCAAACTGATATGTAACAGTGCCCCCTAGTGTTCAGGAGGTTCCCCTATGGTTGCAGTCACATGCCTCACACTCATTTGTTTTAAAATTTTTGTTTTCATATTTCTACGTGATTGTTTCTTCTGGGGAGTGAAAAAAAGTGAGGTGGTCTTGGTTTTTCAGTAGACAAACATCAGAATTAAAAACTATCAAAGGTTATATTTAGCGCTAGTATTCTCGCCCTCTCTCTTTCCATCCTGCTGTCTCCTTTCTTAACACTCTCTGTTCATCTTCCCCTCCTCTCTCCCGCCCTCTCTCTTTCCCTTTACCTCTTTCCCTCTCTCTCCCTCTGTTGTCTTGGACCCTATCGGCCCAGCTGAATACCTGCCCGCACAGGGCACTAAATATCCCATCACCACCACGACAGGCCGCCCTCCTTCATGGACCACTAGCTGTTTATTAGCGGCAAACTCGTTTACGGGAAATGCTAACAATGTTCATTAGCGGTGCAGGCACTTGGGTGTAATGAGGCGAGTCGGGGGGGAGTGGACCGTGCTGGCGCCGCAAACCGGCCGTAATTGCGTTTGAATCGCTCGCCGGCATCCGCGAGAGACCGTCGGCCATCGGTGACAGGACAATTACGGCGAGGGGAGCGGGCCGTGTCAAATTAGCGCCCGGCGAGTCGCTCGTTTCTCAGCGATTACAACTCCGAGACGCGGCCGATGATCGCTGCTTGATTATGAGTGAAGGGGGGGGACCAGCATATCTTTGCGGGCCTCTAATTCGTCAATAGTGGCACCAGAAAACTCCATGTCATGCGTGTGGCGAGCGCGCAGCGTGGGGGGTCGGGAGTGGGTATCTGTGTGTCATGTGATCCAGTTGAAGGACTCCCCTCCGCCAAGGTCATCAATCAGTGTTCTTGTCAGAGTCCGATCAGACGCTAGAACAGCCAACTCAGATAATTACATCTGACTGGGAGTTGAATATGTCTTCCTTAGCCGCTGTGCGACGGCTGCATAATTTATAATTGGCTGAAATCGGGTCAGTCAAGGGGAAAACCTTTCGTTTTGTTTTCCTTCGTTTATTTTTCTATTTTTCGAAGAGTCCAACATCATCAATCTGCCTGAATATGAAAGCAAAATTCTCAAAGCGTGCAGTTCAATCTTAAAGGAAAAGCATCTTGCTATTAACAGTCTGGGAATAGCTTAGCCAGTTTGCCTCAGTAAGGAATGGGTCAATGATCAAGACAACTAATTGGATTTGGAGTACTATTGCATCATGCCATATAAGGTGGTTTATTACACAGTTACTAACACCTGTTTTTGTGTTTTTTCATCAAATTCACATCACCTTGGAATCAACAAAAATGTAAGTAAAATCCCTGACTCATTTCATCAGCCGTGAGACCTTGTCATTTTTTTACTCAAGCTCACGCTACCGCGTTTTTTCAAATTCAGAGAATTTATAATCATGCAAGCTGTATTGCCAGACAGAAAAAATGACAGCAAATGTGTATGTGTGGCCTGTAACTGCATTTCCTCGCATGTCTGACTTTTTGTGAGTGTCTGTTCGTCATGTTTGCATCTATCTGGCATCTGTCTGTGTTTGGTGTGTGTGCGTGGATCCGAGCAGTGTTCATTTTTGTGCGCGTGTGAGTGTGTGGGTCTGTGTAAAGTGAAATTCCAACTCCAAGTAGGCTACATCAACGCCCTTACAGCCATTACTGCGAGTCACAGCTCATGTAGCTCAAACCATGTTAAATAATGGATGGCCTACAGCGAATATGCTAATACTGGGCCAACAGGAGTCTGACATCCCCAGTAAGGCAGTCAATGCCAAACTTCCAAACACTGAGACCAGAACTGCACACACTATTATACATGGGCCAGAAAAAAACCTGCTAAGTAGCTGCCGGTCACTTGTTCCAAATTTACTTTTTACATTTATCTAAATTCATTGCAGAGCGCGGAAGTCCTGCACTGTCTTTATCAATTTATTTATCAATCAGAGTGACTATACGCATAAAGAACTGACGCCTGGTGTCTAAAATCGTGACTATTTCAGCAAAAATGTCACGTCATCATACTTGAAGACAAGATCCATTTCGGCAGAAGTACTGTTAATTGAACATTTAAGAATGCAAACTTCTGGGAGTTAAATTTGTTTGGATTCCAATGCTCTCTAGCAGTGTCTTTTTTACATTAAGACCCCTCTTTCATCCAAGCTCTGCAATTTCATGATTTTTATTCCAAGCTCTTGTCTTAACTATGCTTGCAGAACCCTGTGAGGACCCTGGAGATCTCAGGGGTGACTGTGTGTATCGCATAACTGGGAGATACGATCGGCGGTTTCTTGGGTTTATAACTGCAATCCATCATACTAACTATTTTCATTAATTATGGCCCAAATTTAAGCCCTATTATTTCCATTCTGACTATTATTATTATTATTACTATTATTAATAATAATATTGCAACAATCCTCAATTGGCTGCACAGAGAGTACATTTTTCAGACACGAAATTTCAGAGGATGGAGTATAAATCATGCAAAATGGCTTGCACAGACGATTTGAGTTTTCTCCATTTGGAGGTAATGACTCATTGCTCATTGTGGTTCATCGTGGAAAACGGCTTCGTAAACCTTTCCAAGCTGATATGTCTCAATAACGTGCTTTCTCATCTCATACAAAATGCATTTTTTTATTGAGGCAGGGTGTTCTGCGTGTTGAGACCATTTAGCCTGCTTAAAATTGCTGGAAAGGTTCCATTTAAGTAGTGTGCAGACAGGCAGGGTTGGCAGTCACCTAAAAGTCTAAATTATCGCTTTAATTTGATGAATTGGCCGAGTATCCACCGGGACAATAAACTTTTAAGGCAGGGCCAGTTGATGTTAGTTTACTTTATTCCTTCAAAAAGTCAAATGTAGATTTAAAAGCTGGACTTTTGTCTGCACTCATGTGACAGGACATCTTCATCATATATGAAATGAGACAAAAGAGTCAAAATCAGGAGGGGAGCGAATACTTTTTCCCTGGCACTGAAATTCGCCTTTAAATTCAGTAAATGCTGTTATCAACAATACGTAAAATAAAGCACTGCAGTGAGGAATTGCATGCATGTGCACAGAAAGGAAGCGCCGTGTCCGTCTCTCGATTAGGGAAGACGCCGTGGCAGATGTGGGCGTTGAGACGGCAGACGTGTCGCCGGGCGTCCCCCGAGGCGGCAGGGTTTTTCGACAGGTACATCCCCCCCCTCGTCCTCGGCTGCCGGTTACTGCCCAATGAAAACTAAACACGCGCGTCCTCCCCTCCTCACCCCTGACAGTTTCTCCCGCTGGCCGTGGGGAACTCGTTTCGCTGCTCGCCGTCGTCAGGAGGGACGGCCGTCAGAGAGTCAGGAGTCACGGAAACAAAAGAGCGGGGGCGTGGCTTCAGGGACTGACGAGGCGTGCATGTATAATTAAGCGAGGGAGGGAGGGGAGGCGCGGGACACTTAATCTTGCCTCTAATGGCCGGGCCGCTCCATCACCGGCCCCCTCTAGGGGGCGCTCTCTGCTCCCCCTCAGCCTTAACTCCAGTCCCAGGCTGTCGGGCCTGCCTCCCCCTCTCCGGCTCCAGAGGAGTTTTCCTGCGCTCTGACACTAATCCATTCATCATCGCTTTGTTCCTCCACGCCTTCTCAGGGCAGGCCCCAGGTCCTCTGCCCGCAAGCCATTCATCATTCGCCAGAGAAGAAGATGCGTAGGAGGAGGATGAAAATGAATATTTCATTGGAGAAGTTTTTTTCGTTCCCCTTACACAAAACTGCCAGGTCTGTGGAATTAGGATAGTGCTGGTTCCTTTACGTATTCGCTTAAATTACGGCCCTCTCGGTAATAATGATTTTATGAGCAATTACTCCGCTGAAATCCAAGCACGGGTAACGTTATTAAACCGCCTCTGCAGCCTGTGTTTTTCCTTATCAGTGAGCCGTCTTCAGCTGTGGGGTTCCGAACAGGAGAGTAACTGTGGCCCCGGCAGGGGAGTCCGATTCGGGGTCAGAGCATCTTCACTTCATACCTTCACCTCCACTGGTGTTTTAATCTCCCTCTATTCCCTGGTCAAACTGGTCGTAGATTCTGCCCTAAAACAGAGGCTTGTTGGTTAGGTCTCATGCCTTTGCATCACCACTGTCCCACCCCGTATAAAACTCCTGAAAGTCCCAGAATCCTCCGCTTCTCGCTTTAGCCTCTAAAGATTAACATCACAAGGCGACTCGTGGCTGAGCACAAACAGGCATCTGCGGTGAGGACTGCGTGGAGAGCATTCTGTGATCTCGCCACTGATACTAATGGGAGGTTTCAGTGGTTCAGAATGACCTGATGATTCTCGTCGCCAGGCTGACTAACAGAGCTCCTTATGTGCGGTCAAACGAGGTCAAATGTTCTGTTGTGTTTTTAATGATGCATGCAGTGAGACAATTATGTCACAGCTCGGTTTTGTGCAAGTGCATGTGCTCTCAAATTATCACTGGCTATCAACATGCTCTCGACCCTGCCCACACGATATAGATGGCCTCTTCCTCATCTGATCTGACCCGTGGCTGGTCATCCATGACAAGCCTGCTGTTTATGGATTTTTTACACCTTGAATGAAAGCGAGGAGTTGCTCTTGGTTTCATTTTTGAAAACATGTTCTTACCCGCATCAAAGTTTGGCAACATGTCTGCTTGAAAGCCCTGCAGCCCGACAGATGAAAGTGTTTGTGCGGCTGTTTTCTCAAACATCCTCTTCAGAGCTGTAAATATCACAGGGACCATTTGTGCGCAATCACATGGATTCATGTTCCACTCCCTCCCCTTCGCTGCGAACATAACGATGGCTGTCATTTCCATGGTCACGCATATCGCACTTCACAGACCTAATAAATACGGCAGGTGGAAATATGGGTTTAAAAACACACAGCACTTTATGGCTGTTAACACGCTGAGATGTAACTCTCCCATACTGCTACTGTTATAACGAGAGCGATGCAGGCACTGCATGCCTGTTACACTGCTGTCGTAACATGGGCTGACTGAGCCTGGTCTTTCAGTCTCTCCTTAATCCGGCAAATAATCCTCATCTGTGCAGTGTTGGCTGTGCCAACCAAATAATCCTCAGCTGTGCAGTATTGGCTGTGCCAACAAATAATCCTCAGCTGTGTCAGTGTTAGCTGTGCCAACCAAATAATCCTCAGATGTGCAGTGTTGGCTGTGCCAACCAAATAATCCTCAGCTGTGCAGTGTTAGCTGTGCCAACCAAATAATCCTCAGCTGTGCAGTGTTAGCTGTGCCAACCAAATAATCCTCAGCTGTGCAGTGTTAGCTGTGCCAACCAAATAATCCTCAGCTGTGAGGTATTTGCTGTGCCTAGCAAATGAATCTCAAATGGCAAACACCGCCTGCGAATAATACTCTTTTTTTCCTGTTGGGCACAGGGAAAAAGGTCAAAGGTTAAATCTGCGCAGTAAAGATCATATCAAGGTTCCCTTTAGAAATAAAACCCCGGATTAGCCGGAATGTGAACACAGCTAAATAAAGTGAAGTCCTATAGCGAGACATTTTTCTGTGTTTGTCACAGGGCACAGTCAGCGGTTTGGTGTTATCACTGTCACGAGCATCCAGGGCAGGGGAGCTGTCCCTCTTTTACAGGGAGCCGCCAGAACTACCCCGTTAGCCTACGAGTTTACTGATTGCATGCAACGACTGACTGAACCTTAAAGGCTCGCCTAGCTAATTAAGCGGTGCTTCTGTGAGATAAACGACTCTTCGCGGTTTTCTCAAGGTCGCTCCGGCTTCATCTAAAAAAAAAAAAAAAGCGGAGCCAGTAAATTTGTAGATTTTTTCAAAGGAGGAACAAAGGAGTCAGAAGAATTCGAAGATGAAAATTCCCTGGACTCTTCGTTTATACTCAATGGGGTTCTGGAGAAAGTGCTGCTGCCGTCGTCGAAGGAAAGTTAACCCAAACCCCAGCTCGCTCTCTCCCCCACAGCTCAGGTTTGGAGCGAGACGACCATTAGAGAAGCGCAGGAGCGCTGGCTTTGCCTGGAAGGTGAGATGAAGGAGAATCATTAGCCTCCCTGTTGCGTTTCCTCACTGGACTCCTGGTCGGATCCCCGCAGAGTTAAAAGGGGTTTTCCTGCCTCTTTTCTTAAGTACATACTGAGAGTACATACTCCAGACCCTCTCAGAATGCTTGTGCGGTCCTGGGCCAGGAAATCTGCGTAATGAGGCCTTAAGTGACCGCCGGGGACTGATATCTCTTGACCTTTGACCCTCTGGGTAATGAGTTTGTGGGCAGCGTGCACAGTTATTTCTCCGTAGAAGCAGATGGTTTGTCAGGGTCATGAGGGGACCGCACTAGTAATTAACTCGACACACACAATCTGTCCATGAGCTATACTGCTAGCAGCTATCTGACTGTTCTCACGTTACTGGAACATTTTTTGGCCAATCCTTTGTCTCAATGTTTGCTAAGTGTTTGGGTGTAGGGCACTCTGCTCCTACAGAGCCAAAGGCCCGCATGTATGTAGCTCTGCGCGAACACACCTGATTCTAACCACTGAACCTTATCAAGAGCTTGAGAATGAGGCCGGTACTTGATAATAAGGCAATCAGGTGTGTTAGAGCAGAGACACAACAAAAACATGCAGGGCTACGGCACTACAAGAATAGGGTTCCCAACCACTGGTCTAGAACCTGATTACTGTTTGGATGTAGTGTGTGTTTAGTGGAAGTTTGTTGTAGATTAATAATGTTAGGGTGTGGTTAATTATAGGCGTTGGGCTATAGTATGGGACAGCTGACAGTGTGGTGTAAGTGAATAGTATAAGGATGGGTGTATTATGTGATTAGTGTTAGGTAGTGGAGTATATCAGTGCATAGGCTGTAGCATGAGGTTAGTTTTATGATGCAGTCTCTATAGCGAGGACAGTGCCTGTGTTGTATATCTAGGATATCACCAGTGTTAAGGTGTTGCGTGTGTTTAGTGTTAGGGTGTAATTACTCATTTGTGCCCAGGTGCAGATCAGTGACAGAGCGAACACAGAACTCACATACCACCCCATAACTGTTGGACTGTGGGCTGTAATGGGAAATTCACTGGGTCAAGACTCCACACAAATTTGCAGGCAGTAAATTCATTTCCGCTGTGATTTTTTGGGCAGGAATTTGTACCTCGTTGTGAATTTTTTCTTCTTCTGTTTCTTGGATATTAAAAATGATTCACTGTTTGGATTTTAGCACCTCTAATTCTCCAGAACTCAGCGCTCAAAAGCATTGATTCCCCAGCAGCTTATCGGGCTGTTTGTCAGTGCGAACGCAGCGCCGCAGGAGCTTGTTTAACAGCAGGCTCTCGTCTGTCTCGTCCTCTGGTCTCCTGCGAGTTTATCGTCTGCTGTCGCTGACACGGGTTTATTCTGCGCAGTTTATCTGAGCTTACGGCGCTTAAAGAGAGGCCATTCATGCAGCATCACTCTGTGGCTTCAATTCTCTCTCTCTATCGCTCTTTTTTCAACATGCTTCATTCGCAGGACATAATGCCAAAGTACACTGGAAATATGCAAAATGTACAAATAAAACCAAGTTAAAATGATAATAATTATTACAATGTTGAAAGTGAGAATGTGTGCTTAATGCATATGACAAAAACAGTGGTAACAAAAAATTTAACAAAAGGGCCTATTTTCAGTTTTTGTGCAAGTGTCCCCCGCAGGTTATGATTGGCTGAAATGATGTGTGTCACGGCTGAAGCTCCGAGTCCCTCCCCTAATATTACTCCGCATTTTTAATATTACACCTCTTTTCAGAGGGAAATGGAATTTATATTTTCAAATAATTCGTCAAAATTATCTGCTCTCACTCCCCCATCCTCTCTGACACGCACGCACACACACAGGTTGAAAGTACCATTATCAAAACCTTGATACTGTCATGCATATAAAATTTCTCAAAGAATGAAGTGGGTGAAATGATGTGTAAGTGTGTGAATGTGGGAAATGAACTCTCCACGAGCCACACTGGAGTAGATCTGAGGTGTGCTGCGAGGGGCATCGGATTCAAGTCTTTATTTTTTTTCTTTTTTGAGTCAATAAAAAGTTTGTTAGTTCAAGCTCTCTCATTTAAAACATTCAAATTTTCCCACCACTCAGTCCGAGCCACCCTTCTTTTAAACAATTTCAATCAATCGCGTACATTTACAAAGCTCAAAAAAAACAATTTAGGCTATACATTAAAACACTATCCTGAAATTGGCCTTTGATATTTTTGCCAACTCCTTAACATTATAAGAAACTGAAAAAAAAATTTATTTTTATTGAAAAACAGAGGGAAAATAAAGGAAGCCCAGGTTTTGCGACACTACAATTTGCGCGTCCATGGAAAGCTGCACAGTTGCCATAGCGCGCGAATCACGACGGCATTCCATTTCAGGGCCAGTCCTGTCATACACGCGGTCTAAGGGAGTGCATTTTAATACACGCTCGTTGACCAATTTATTTTTAAAGGGCGAGACTTGCGGACAACAAATTGATGCGGTAACGTGCAGGTGACTTTCTCCAAGTGCCTGAAGTGGTATTTAATTACGCCAGCAGTAGACAAAATAACAATGTAGATGTCATCGCTGATATTGTGAATAGTTCACTTAATGCCACGGTGTACGCTGCGGACGGAACCCTTGACCCTTGTGTCATGATTTAGAGAAATTTCAGAATAAAAGACATAAATTCTCCACTTGTGAAATGCCACTGTGCCTGTATATAAATATCACATAATCCCCAGAGGATGTACAGGGAAGACTTAGTCACTGATTTTGGTGGAAATGAAAGATGGCTCTACAGTATGCCGAGTACAAAAACCAATGTACTGACCAGCAGTTAAAATCACAAATTAGCATTAGGGGTGAAATCTGGTTTAATCTAATGACCGCTTCACCCTTGAATTCATGGGTTTATAAGCAGCTATTACATATTTAACGCAAAATGATCTTCACATTGATCTTAATGGATTACTTTAACAATAATAAACTCACAAACGAGACCCTATTCATAGAGAACAGCATTAAACAAATAATGACTACAATTGTGAAATTTTAGCATCTGTTTTTTTTTTATATAAATCGTTATTTTGAGAAACAGCTGAGGGTTGAGGGCTTTATTGAAATAAAAATAGAGGGGTACATGAATGTTTCTTGTCGGTAAAGAACCAAGGTAATCATTGTTACTTTACATTGAAGGCAAAAAGCCAAAATCTTTTGCAAGCTGGATTAAGACATTTTTTTGCAGCATTAGTTCCAGAATATATGGTGAGCAATATTTCTTATTTCAATGCAAGCTGAGCTTGGAAAGTACAGATTAACTCCAATTCTAACACAGTGTTATCTCTATGTTTGCGGAACGTTTCACCGAAATTATAACATCGGCACAACATTGCTGAAATGCTTCAAGACAATTCCGTGCTCGCTGGAATGGGCTGAGTGATCACAGTAGTAATTTTAAGCATTTTTGCCCATAAATAAAACCTCAGGCATCATGTTGATTGACCCCTGGGCCAAATTTTATGCTCCCCCTTTTAACACTGTTCGACAATCACTGAAATGCCAAACAGTGTGATGCAGCATTTTAAATTGAGCCAGCTATAATCTGTTAAGGGAGGTTGGGTCCTTGTGCACAGAGAGTTTTATACTGAATGGGTAATCCTGGATCATTGCCAACTAACACATGCCAAACTACATCAAACATGCATAGTTACTGTTGGGTAGATTTCGGCACCTTGTCCAGTGGGCTTTCAAACATCTGACAGAACACTCTTCAACTGGGCCACAGTTTCCAGCATTAATGTCACTGTTCACACTGCAGCCCCAACTCCCGCCCTCGTGTTTTCTCTTTGGAGATGACAGCTGGAAGGAAAATATTCAGGTTTTTACTGCCAGAAAATGTAGGCATAATATACTCCAACCTGTTTACCATCCAACACGCAAATCAGTGCTATTTTCACATATGGAACACTTTAGTGAATGTCTTCCTTGTTGAAGTAAAGACTGCGGGATGAGTGCTTATGGCGCACAGATGTTTGGTAGATTAATGTCTCACACATTCAACCACTAAAACTTGCTTCAAAACCTGTTTCAGCCCCTTGGAACTGTATAATTTGGAAAACACTGTTTTTATCAGACATTGTATTCAGGATTAGGTTTCAAAACTCTGCGAATCGTCGCCCCTGCCTTGCGACTGAGAAGTTTTGTAGGTTTCAGACTCAGCCAAAAGCATTGCACTTCTGTTTGCTGGTATGTAGGGTCAATGCAAATGGCCCAGCAAAAACTAAGCAAAAAAGGCATTTTAAGAGTTGTTTTTAAAATACTGAAACTGTCGCTCATCTGTTTGACAGAGGTGAAAAACAACGGAGGGATGGAGTGGTGTGATAATGAGTTTCTATCGATTCAAAAATGTATTTGTGACTCAGTGGAGTGGGCCTAAGTTTTGGGGTCTTGTTAGAGGTTGCAGGTTCTTGTGTCAGAGTACTTTCTTGACTCAGAAGACAGATGTTCAGCATCGCGTTCCTCGATCAGAACATTCAAATCTGCCTTTCATCACAGTCTCCGCACCCCCCACTTGAACCTAACTACACAACTTTACATCCCCCTGACACTCTCCCATTCAATATACATAGAAACTGCTCCAACCAATTCTTTCGCAATTCAAGTGGCTTATGACTGTACAACCATTCAAAAAAATTACATTTTTAAGAAATGAAGACCAGTTTTTGCGACACTGCAGTAAATTTTGACAGGACATAGAGCTTTACTTGTTTGAATGGGGAGCAGCGGTAGAAAGCAGGTAATCTTCCTGGTTCCTGCAGGGAGCTCAGATCAGACTGCATTATTCAATATTACACAGCGCTAGAGAGACAGTAAGCAGTTTGTTTACGAAACGCGGGGATGTAAACGGGTGTCTCCGGTTGCATAATTCATACGCAGAACTGCTCAGCGTCTAAGCAGCCGCGCCGACGAGGCTGTCCCCGCACATTATAAATAAAGGAGCGTAACTCGGCAAATAGACGGTGGAGTGATGATTTATTCAGCTGAAAAGCATTAGTATTGTACCTGACTGAGGCGCAGTGTCTGCCTCCCTGATTAATGTTGCAGAAATGTGTGTTTACCAGTCGCTTTCAACGCGAAGACCTGGCCCTTTCTGTGACTGCGTGACCGCTGAGGCTCTTTAATTAACGGAAGGGCCCCACGGTGACGGCAGTCCGAGATCTGGGGGGGATTCCCTCGTCCTTTCGCCATTCAGACTTCAGCCACCTCCCGCCATGCTAATTACCCCGCTGTTAACCCCACACCCTCTCCTACCAGAGCCACGAATCCCTCCCCCCATTGTTTTTACCTTCTCAACTCTTCCCTTCTTTCTCTCTGTTCTGCCTCCGTTTATTTCGCCCTGAAGCCTCTCCTTCGGCTGCCTAATTAATCCAGCGGAGACGCCCCTCCCCCCGGCCTGCGTGCGTGGCGTTTGATTGGTGGAGATAATGGACGATAAAAAAAAAAAAGAAAAACAGGTCGATGATAGAGCGCTGTCATTCTCTCTCTCTCTCTCTCTCTCTCTCTCTCTCTCTCTGGGGACGGCCTGGACCCATCAATCTTACCCACGTCCCCCGTGAACTGATATCTCTGGAAATTAACTCCAATTAATATCAGAGCCCATACAGTCCCCCACACCACAGCAACTGCCGACCCCCCCACTGACAGATTTCATCTCCCTCAAACCCGAGCACTGATGATGTCACCGCGTCCTCAGACGAGCTCGCGCCGCCACAGCGCTGTACGTGCTGATTAACGCACCTCCTCGTCAACGGACATTTGAAAGCTGAAATTGAAGAGCCTCATCCTATAAGAACTTCAGTCACACACTCACACACCGCGAGGTAAGGATAGAAACGTCATTTATAGTTACCTAAGTCGATTCTCTGATTTTTGTCAAAATGGACATTTTGTGACGGAAGTACATTTAGTACGGGGTCCTCAGTTGTTCCTGGTCAGCACAGTCTCACTCGCAGTTCAAACAGCTTGATGAGTGAAGACAGTGTCAAGGCAAAATGGCTTTTTACAATGAGCCTTTGCTGTGTTGCGAATGGAAGCCATTTCTCTCGAAATGACTGATCATGAAATGACTTCACATCATGTAAATCTCTTCAGCTTTTTGAAATAGTGCTGCTGGATAATGATTATAATAAGTGAATGACAGATATTCTACTCGATCTTGGGGGTCCCTAGTTAGTGGGGGAAAAAAATCTAAAAAGTAAGAATAACAATGTGTAGTCCAAAGGCACATATCTTCAGAAAGTTTGACGTGCTTGGCTCAAAAGTTACGACAAAGCAAATTAAATTTTACATACATTAAATAAATTGATCATGGTTGAGCATGAAAGTACGTGACTTAATTTCAGTGGAGTACGGCGGAGAAAAGGATGATAAAGGGGGTGGGATTGAGGAAAAAAACATATTGATGCAAAATCCCAAAATAAAGGTTTCTCACAATGCTCCTGAAATGTGTGGTCAATCACATACCTTTGCCACAACATTACAGCAACATTGTGAGAATGTTAAACACAAGCTGGGATCTTGCTTTATTTTTTCCTCATTGAATGAGAGGGAATTTAAATTCTTACTCGTAGGTGCTGATTCTATGTGTGTGTGTGTGTGTGTGTGTGTGTGTGTGTGCGCGCGCGCGCGCGTGTGTGTGTGTGCATGTGTGTGTGTGTGTGTGTGTACACGTGTCAGTGGCAGCTGGTGAACTGGCAATAGGGGTGGCTCAAAACAATCCCTTAAAATTAATGTTTGGTCACGACCTGTTTTCAATCATTCATTTAAATTACAACAACAGAAACTCCGATTACTCTCAACGTTATCCGATGTGGCCAGTTTTCATTTATAACGCATACCGATTATGACTCCAGACTTCTCACGCTGCTCTTTATTCAGGGATTGGAAGCAATGCATGTGTTTCATGATCGTTTAAATGAAATAAGATCATTTGAAATGTCTTTATGCAATTCCATTACTTCCACCCCCTCCAGTGCACAAGGACTTCAACTCCATATCGATTGAATAATCGCTGACTACAGGAGAGGAACGTAAATATGCCGCTGAAACTCACACCGAATGCGTGAGAGTTGACCGGTATGTGTTATAAATGAAAACTGGCCACACCTGATAATGTTGAGTTATCAGAGTTTCTGTTATGGTAACTTAAATGAATGATTGAAAACAGGTGGTGACCAATCATTAATTTGAGAGAGAGAGAGAGAGAGGGGGGAGGGGACAGATTTGTGGGCTGCCTGGAGTGGTGTGTCAGCACTGAGGCTTGAGGGCAGGACACACACACACACATTTACGAAAACACAAACATACATACTCGCACACATTCCATACGCACCCATTCACGCACAAATAAACTCAAACACACACACACACACACACACACACACACACACACGCTGGCTCTGGAATGCAGCCAGCTGTTATCGGACTACCTGACATGGTTAAATAGCACTGAAATAATTACACACACATTTGCAGGCGCGAGAAACGTGGACCTCGCTCTCCAAAGAAGCTGAGCCACCCATATGGCACATAATAAACTGCATGACCTCAGCAGCCACCATTAATAGCAAAACATTTTTCTTTAAAAAGGGGACGGTTTGCTCAGAAAATTGAAACATGACTTAGAGGCTTTGCTTAGAGGGCTCCGTGAGCCATCATTGGCCGCGAGTGCCTGAAGAAAAGTCATCGTCTTTCCCCCTTATATGACAGCAGTGGCACAGGGCTATATTGCTGGTACGTGGCGTTATGTTCGCCGAATTCCAGCGATCAACTTCCCCCAACCACGGCAAACCGGAAGAAATGTCAGACCTTTAGTCCCCACACAAACCAGCCATTAATTATGAGCACCGGAACGTTCAAACTTCCGCTACCTTTAAAGACTAACTTTTAAATGCATGTAATCGACAGGAGCGGTGAAGAGCGGGCTAATGTGGGATTCATTTCCATGGCAACATAGAGCTAGACCTGTGAGGAAAATTATAACTGCGACTGAAGGTGGCTTTTAAATTTATTTCTAAATATACAGTATTGTTTTCCTGTGATCTCTTAGGCCATTCAAAAGAAAAAAGGCTTTTAACTGCGTGATTCCTGCTGTGTTCACAGGTTGCACCGCGGGGTAAATTGGTGTGTGAACAGCAAGGCTAGACTACATGTGAGCCGGGAGAAAAACTAAGAGAATAAAACAGTTAAAATGATAACTTGGGTATTTTTGAACCTGGCACCTATTTCTCCATCCATTTGTGTCTAAACTCGATTTGAGCAAACTCAAAAACGCTCTGCGATTGGTTGCATTTTGAATCCAGTCAACTTTTTATTCTTTAAAGTGCAGTTGAAAGTTGATGAGAGGCTAAAAATGACTTGTTTTTGTTAGAAAGATTAATGTATTCAAAATTGTTTGCGCAGTGAACTCATTTTCAGCTCTAACACACTGACCTGCCCCTCCAGACATGCCAACAGAGATCTCGACACAGTTCTAATCTCTGGGACAGAATCAAAGCAAAGCACAGTACTGTACTAAACTGTGGGCGCATGGAATTCAGTTCAGGTCGTGACCTAAGTATTACAAGGTTCTATCAGCCCCAGAAACGCATACGTGACAGAACCTTATAATACTCAGGTCACAAGCACATCAAGCTTTAAAAAAAGCAAGATAATCGACCGACATAAAAATTTCATATATATTACACACCTTTGCAAGATTAGTTTTTCATAATTCCTGAAATTTTATCCAGATAAATTTTCCCTGTTTTCAGTCAGTTAGGATCCCCCTTGACTTTAAGAATGTGAAATGTCAGAATATTAGCAGAGAAAATGACTTATTCAGCTTTTATTCCTTTCAGGGTCAGAAATTAAACATGCATTTCACATTTGGTAGTATTGGTTTCACCTCGGTCAAATGTTTTGACTCGCCTGCCTAAAGCTAGTCTCAATAAGTAGCTGGAATTTTGTCTTTTTCCTCCTGACAGAGCTGGTGTAACTGAGGCAGGTTTGCCGGGCTCCTCGCTCATCCGGGCCTTTTCAGTTCCGCGCACAGGTTTTGCGTTGGACTGAGGTCAGGGCTTCATCAGGCCACTCTGATGCCTTGACTTTGTTGTCCGTGCACTGTTACCAATTGACCGTAAAATTTCAAATAATTTAACAAGCAGCGACAGTGCCGGAACTTTTTGCAGGAAAATAACGAGAGGCCGTAAATGAAATCTAACAGCAAAATCAAGGGTAACCAAAACCTAAATTTAACCTGAATTAAACTGGTCACATTCCCTTACGACCCATTTTTTCTCGTCAAAAGGTGCTTACAGAAAAAAGTGTATCAAAGACGTGCCGAAACTTTTTAAAAATAGCTCTCATGTTATATTTTCGCAGAAATGTACTGATGTCATTCACGACACCTCAGCGCGTCCAAAAATATATCAACATTACTTCTTTTATTTTATTTTTGCAATGAACTGTTGTTCTTGATCACTTTTCAATCTGACAGGACCAGTTAATTTTCACCATGTTCATCACAGCGCCCAAAATGATTGCTTCTTCCATGTTTTTATAATTCGACTTTTAACATTTTACATCAGCTACGAGTGGTAGGGTGCATATATTTAACGAATGGCGCGCAAATTTACGGCGCAGTTTTAAATGAGTTGTCGTTATGTGCAACAGCGTATTTTTGGTTGCTCATTCAGTGTGAACTCACACCAGGAAAGGCGTGAGGGGAAAATATATGCCAGTTCCGCGGATATTTAGAAATTATCATTTTCAACCTGAGCAAAAAAAAAAAAAAAAAATCAAAAATGGAGCAGAGATGCGAAGAAAAAAAAACAGCTATTGGTTTCAAGCTAATACCGAGTTGGAATGGAGGTAGATATTTTAAAAAAATAAAAAGTGAATGGTCGCTGAATATTTGGTGCCTCGCTGCGCATTTCACTTGAGGGCAAGTAGAAGCAAGTATTTAATTGTAACACACACGTTCATACGAGATCAAGTATTTAAGTTTCGAAAAACAACTGTTTGAATGGCCCTTGGGATTTGTTTTAAGAAAATGAATGTTTTCATGAAGATCAAATTATTTTGATAGCAAAGTGTTTCGATGATTAACCCGCTTGCGTTTCAGCACTCCCCGTCCCCTCCCGTTCGGGGTGTTCCAAATCCGCGCCAATGCTGACATCTAGTGGCTAAAACTTGTAACTGCTCAAAATTAAAGGTGAAGGTGGCGATCTGGTTTCAATGTATTCTCTTAGAAGTTAAGTTTTCTCGAGCACCTTCATTAATTACTGGGGGCAAGAGGGCAGTTTCGTAATTTGCTTGTGCTTGCTTGGACACCGAGTTGACCGCGAGAACTGACTACACCTAAGTGTTGAAGATCATGCAGGAGTAACGATGTTATGATGTGCGTTTCTCCAGGGCATATCCGTGTCTGAATGAATATTTCTGTGAAGCCTCGATCTCACCAGTTGTCTTCCATTCTTGACTGCAATTAATAGTCGTCCCTCATTATTTACTCCTGTTGATTGGTGGACAAATTGGAGCCGATTACAACTGCAAACACGCCATTTTGGAGTATTGTAAGAGCGCTTTGAAGAAACGGCCTGAGCGCATTCTCTTCCCGCCTGGCGCATTTGTTGGAATCAGTGCTTTATTTCGAATTTGATGGAACTTACTATTTTATGCATCCAGGAAATAAAAACAGACAACATTCAAAAAGACTGATCTCCATTTAAACTAGATGATGAGCACGCTATAGAGATGCTAACCCACGCCTCTTGTTGACCTTGACCTTTGACCTTTCAACCTCAAAATGCAAATTTGACAGGGTACCTGAGGATCATCTACCCCACAAAGTTTGGTCACCCTAGCTTCAGTGGTGGCCGAGCTGTCGCGCAGGCGTGGGTAAAAAGTCATAGAAAGGTTCCTGTAAGGTTAATAGCACACATGCAGTTGGTGGTGATTGATTCTTTTTTTCACAGCTTACTTTGTGAGGGAAAACGTTCAAATTGTAATGAGTTGAACAGAATAATTTTTTTTTTCATTCTTCTGCTGGTTTTTTGTCCTTTTTTGTTTATGAATTATGTTCTTATATTTAATTTTTACTTTGTAATGAACTTAATGTATATATTTTTAGGCAGCGGCTAGTCTTACGTCCTTCCGTTTGCACCTGCGCAGAGCACCGAATTCTGGACTTCGATATTGATCAAGATACCGTTAAAAAGGCCCATTCACACCGAGGCGGAGTGGAAAGGTGACACGGATTTGCGGAATATTCGCAGCATGAAAATTTCGCGTTAAACCATTCACAGCGAACTCGGTGCGAAATTTTGCATTCTTGTGTTCCAATTCCCTACAGTGGAAAAACAAATTCGCAAGTTCTAATTTAACCTAAATGAACCATGATAGCAGCCGCAGCAACGATGACATTGTATGTATTTGAACCATAACATTAGCCTCGCAGTCTATTTTTGCACTGACGCAGCCAACAAACATTTTCCTTACTGATGTCCGGACCTGGGGCTGTTTCAATAAACTTAACTTGTCCAACCCAGACGAAGCTTTGTCATAATTTGCACCTCAGTGATGCACAGCTTCGTGATTTGGTGCACAAATATTCAACATGTGAAAACGTTGATCGGAAAAGAACTATGATTGGCTAGATCCCTAACTACTATGAAAAAGCAAGTGCGCACATAGCTATAAGATGTCACGTTAAATTTCAGTGTTAACTGAACACAGGCTATCTTGCTAATATAAAAGATCGACTGCTGTGACATCAATAAAAACAAATCATTTCATTGGCTAAAAGTACAATTTCGTAGGCGGATTTTCGCAGAAGCTGCGTGCGGCAGAAAAAAACATCCGCATGGACTTAAAGGGGACCTGACATGCTGATCCTTCTTTTAATACATGTTAGTAATGTTATCACGTTGGTTGTCCATGCTCAACCCCTGAAAAGTTTCTAAACATAAGATACAGGGATTTTGCCGTAATCCAAGAACGTGATTTCGTGAGCGTGATTTCCTCTCTGAACAGCTCCTCATGAGATCTTCACGAGATCTGGGCAAAACCTGACGTCAGGTTGTGTCGTCCAATTAGTGCAGACCTAGCCAGAGCCAACCACTGCGCTGGACCTGCCCAAACCGGAAACTATTATAGCAGGCGCAAACAACGGCAGATCATACTATGCCTAAGTAGCGTCTACACTTTTGGAAATACAAAAGAAGAACTGCGGATCATTTGAGGTGCAATTTTGTCAGTATTTCTCCCAAAGCTACTTCTTCGTTTACTTTTGGATGCAAAAAAAAAACGAAATTTCTCTTCCAAAAGATGATGCCAACAGAAATCAGTAGGTAGCTTTATTTGTTTGCTGACCGCAAACAGCCACGGCCAGAGGGAATGTTAGCTGTTTGTGCTCAGCATTTCACCAAAAACAACTTTGTTAATAAAGGATAATTTGACACAGGATAAGCGTTTCAGCTGCTTCTCAAACCTGAAGCAGTTGCATCAATCAAGCGCTCAGAGCCACAAACTGTAAGTAACTATATAACAGCAAATAATCTAAGTATAATGTAAGTGAAGCTAACGTGTTACGGGTGGCTAGCAGGACCGCTAGCGATTGAAGGACACTAACAACTGGCCTCAAATGCAGGCTGTGTAAAATATCTGAAGATAAAGCCTGTATCGGTTGCGACTGTCCACGACTCACAGACACAGAAGCTGTAAGTTTCTATTACTGCATAAACCAACCGGAGGTGACAGCCAGTTGATTGTGGCTGTAGCACAGCGGCTATCGTAGCCAAGTTACTGTTGCTAATGTTTGTGTCCTAATTATGCAAGAGTGATATCAGGGGAAATTCTACAGATGGCATGTGAACATAAACCTCATTTGAAGCTAACTTTTAATACTTGTTTGTAATTTGGATGCTTGGAACAACTACTCACAGTAACAGAACTTGCTGTCTGTAAAACCTGTATTGCAAGGGTTTGTCTCTGTGGTTATGACCGCTCAGTTACCAGCTACTGCATGTTAGTTTGAGTGTCGTGCTAATTAAAAATGCTACTGGTTAACGTAAATGCGGTAATTCTGATCGGTATGCTTGTGTTAGTTCGGTAAGCATCAATGTGGCAGTTTCATCATAACGTTTCCCGATTGTAGCCACTTCAGTTAGTGATCACTTCATTCATCCATGACCGGGATCAGCCGGATACTTCACAAACGTCTGAGCAAGCTCTCTGGTGCTACCATGAAAGCAATGCGAAACACAGAAGCTCTGGCGGTTTACAAATGATTTCTCTGCACAACCTTGACATAATTTCATCCCCCTTGAGAAATTGAAGTGGGTAATAAAAAGCTGAAAAAGGCGAAGATTAAATAGGTAATTATTTTCTGTAGAAGTGATCAATTCGCTAGCTCCACATAAGCAACTTGTCCGCGCTAACGGAACTTATGGTTTGCAAAACCTGTATTATGTTCATAACATAACCGAGCTATCGCGTACGATCTATAAAGCTGCTTTCACATCAGACATGAAACAAATTTTTCGCGCAACAGATTGGCTACATTCAAAGTCAATACAAAGATGCGAATACAGGCGTTATAGGCACGTTAAGCAGCTTTCACACTGGACGCGAAACAAATTTTTCGCACGACTGATTACATTCAAAGTCATTACGGCTTATCAGCTACTGCATGTTAGTTCGCGTGCTTTGCTAATTAATAATGCTCCTGGTAAATTTATATGCAGCAATTATGCTTGTGTTACTTTGGCAAGCATCAATGTGGCAGTTTCATCATAACGTTGCCTGATTGTAGGCACTACAGTTGAAGCTAACTGGATAGGTGCTGTATGTGTCTGCCGAGTTGGGCTGCAGCTAGACCAGGCTTAGATTATGCAGAGGTTGGGGTGCATTTTTGGGTGCTTATGAAACAATCGCTTTACTTATCCATGACCGGGGTCAGCCTGATACATCTCCAATGGCTGGGCAAGCTCTCTGATACTACCGATGAAAGCAATAGGGAAGCACACAGGCTGTAACATGTCCGGTATAACAAATGTTGCATTGCCATCGATTGAATATTAAATTCTTTCCTGTAAAAGTGATGGATTCGCAAGCTCCACATAAGTAACGGTTCACGTAGACGGAACTTACGGTCTGTAAAACCTGTATTATGTTCATGACATAACCAGAGCTCTGTCTAGCTCTCGCACGCAATCCATAATGCGCCCATTTTCCGTGAGGAAAAGCTGGTCATTCCGAAGCAATAAGTAAATCATTACCACGGGCAATGCCCGAAAAGGCTGTTTAGCCCGGAGCTTTCGCCCTTCCGTCATATACCAGCGCGGAAGCTGTTTGTTTCTCCATGCTAACAACACACCACAGTTATGCACACGAACCAGCAGATCCTAATACACACCGAAGCAGTCCATAAGCTGTTGGTCCACTTTTAGCTGCTCCTCACTGTCCATGTTTCCCTCTAAACTCAGACCCACCGGATTTCTATGGTCTCCGGTCTACACTTGGGCATGTCGACCCGTTCTTCAAATGTGTCTGTATGGGGTGGATTCTAGCTTTCCCTGCATCCTAGCTAGGAGAGGTAAAACCGCTGTACTCACCAACTGTTGCCATAACAAACTGTAGCCGATAGTAAATTCGTGTTTGAGCTGCCAGACCTTTGCACTGCGTCCTCCACTTTCGCCGTTGCGTTTATTATAACAAGCTAATTTCATTAGATCGATACACATGTACTGCATTTTATAGCAGAATTTCCCCGCTGATTCCTTAGCTCAGATGGCAGACGGGTCTCACGTTTCACTGTGACACCGCATCGTCCCGCCTAGTTCCGCCCTCCACAGAGCTGGCCAGTCAGAAGAAAGTGGGCACACGGGGAGTGGGGGCCATAGCGGAAGAGCCGCCCCAATGAGGCGTTTCAGGCAGAGACTACTATGGACTATAAATGGGGTTTTTTGAGGATGGCAATGCGAGCGAAATAAGTACCCTTTTTTTACTTTGCACGATCTGGAGTACTCTAGGCGAGTCAAAGACCAAAATATAAACTTGGAAAAATAGCATTTTAGGTCCCCTTTAAGATTCTGCGACTTTTCGTCCATGGGTTTCTTTAAGGGGTCAAGACTAGGTTCAGACTTGAAAAACATTTTTTTTTTCATTTTGTTAAAAATCTTTCAAAACATTCATGAAGGGTACTTTTTTGGTCTTAAAATCATCTTTTAAGTGGATTTCTATCTTGCGAATGCCTCCAGTGCATTTGTTTCGTGACAAAAACGCGATATTCTCGCATCGCAACATTTCATAGTTTATCAGGATTGTGATGGGCATAAAATCCACATTTTTCAAGGTATTGCTCTGAAATTTTCACCATAGCGTCAGTTTGTTATGTTCCATACAATGCCATTTTTGGGTATATAGATACATGGTGCATTTATGATCCATCTGCAAGGCAGGTGCCACTCATTTCTAAAATTCTATGACCAAATCATTTTTCAAAATATTTTTCCATGAAAATACCCAGAATGAGTATGTCATTGTATAGCTGGTCATATTAGCTTCAAAACAAAAAAAGAATTGCAGGAAAATATGGTACAGTTTCTGAGATATTGTTGCCACAAGATTTCACATTTTTCACAGTAACAAACTTATTAAATTTGATTAAAATCAAATTCCATTCTGAGCTATTTTCAGTTGACACAATTTTTATCTGTTTTTAGTGTTTAGAAGTACTTAAATTGAGTGAATTCAGGCTTGACCCCTTAAGGTTAAAATCCAAGAACTGGGAATACATACACCTTTATATAAGTAGATCATGATTTTCTCTCCTACTTAATAAAGCCAATTCCCATATGGGGCCGCTGGCCAGTCAGTCTTCGTATCCGTCGTAACGCGGCTGGAAAAAATGTTAAAGTCATTAGAGCCAGATTGACGCAACTTTTCCTTTCCCACCTAGCGTTAGCCACTGAAAGGCAGAGGAAATCGGTGAAAATTTGACCAACGTTAATATGGGCCGGAGGGCTGACCGCGACCTCCTCCATGTCGTTCATTTTTGAATTCAAGAATTCGGTGCTCTGCGCTTGTGCTAACGGAAGGACGTACGAATAGCCAAATGGAGTATCTTTACGGCTGCCATAAGAATAGCCAAACGGGGTATCTTTACAGCTGCCGTAAGAATAGCCAAACGGGGTATCTTTACAGCTGCCGTAAGAATAGCCAAACGGGGTATCTTTACGGCTGCCATAAGAATAGCCAAACGGAGTATCTTTACGGCTGCCATAAGAATAGCCAAACGGAGTATCTTTACGGCTGCCATAAGAATAGCCAAACGGAGTATCTTTACGGCTGCCGTAAGAATAGCTAAATGGAGTATCTTTACGGCTGCCATAAGAATAGCCAAACGGAGTATCTTTACGGCTGCCATAAGAATAGCCAAACGGAGTATCTTTACGGCTGCCATAAGAATAGCCAAACGGAGTATCTTTACGGCTGCCGTAAGAATAGCCACTGCCATTTTTTTATTCCTCTGTTGGGGCTTGGTTACTTGTTTGTTTATGACTTATGTTCTGGTATTCATTTGTTGTATGGTTTGTAGACGATGCTCTGACATGCTGAAGAACAGCTAGTGGCTGAAGTATGTACTCGTGAGGAAATTTTAAAAAAAATTACATTGCTTCACAGTATTGTCTTGTTAGAATTCAGCAAAAGGTCCTGCGTTAACTGAACAGGGTGATGTTCTATTTAGTTGACCAGATTACACATTGACAACTGTTGCAGTTGCCATTTTCAGAAGATAAATGTGAATGACTTGTCCACTCATATCAATGCTTGTTCCTTCAGGTCTGTCTCCAGAGACCCTGAAATCAGCTCCTGAGAAACACCAGGCCTTTTACTCCAAACCTCCATCGACAGTAATGCAGCTACTGGACAACAGACATCGCCAATTTCATGTGTGTTTCCAAGATATCCGAGATCTGAATCGGACATGTACATTTTTTTTGTAAATATTTAATAATTAACGCTGTCACAATTTTATCATTCACATGTAAACTGAGCACAGTTTAATCTCAGTCTGAAAACCGTGCGCTTATGAATAATTTGAAAGTAAATAAAATATGGCGAGAGGAGAGAGATTTTCTCCCGTCGGTGGAGGCACCACACGAGCAGGATTACAGGGTTATCGGGTTCACTGCATCATCACACCTGTCCGCACACTGCTGAGCACAGTTATCCAAATAACTCAGTAATCCTTCTTTGTGAAACAGGATTAATTGACCCAGGTCATGGAGAGAGCGATGTAGCGCGGGATAGGTGGATGCTGGCAGTGGTGTGCGGGGCTCAGGGGGACAGAGGTCCTCGGTGTTGTCCGCGCTGAGGCTGCCCCTCCGGCTTCCGTCGTCGGAGGAGGTGCAGGACGAGGTGAGGAGGGAGGAGGGGAGCAGGGGGTGGGGGGAGGAGTCGGGCGAGGTGTGAGGAGGCGAGAGCAGCAGGGAGGGGGTCCCAAATGGGGAGAGGGGAGCATCTCCCAGCAGGTGCTCCAGGCCCTGCTCTCTCTTCAGCACCCCGCCGAAGAGCTCCGTAAACTGGGACAGCAAGTCGGACCCCCCCTCCTGCTGGGGGCACTCTCCATTAGCCCCCTCTGGATACAGCGCTGCAGGGCCCCCTGGGGGCCGGGGGCCGGGCTCCGACCCCCCTAGAGGGGAGCCCAAACTGGGGAGGCAGTGGACTCGGGCCTGTAGCTCCAGTTCCTGGAACAGCACACAGGAGAGGGACGATCAGGAGCCTGTCTGAGGGGTCCCGGTGGGGCCACAATACACCAGGTGCTGCTGTTTAACAGCCCTCAAGTAAGGCACTTAAAGCCACTGCAGTGGAGCATTGGCCCTCGCTTAGTCTAATCAACTGTAAGGCACTTCCAATGAAATAAGATATTTTCCACTTGAGAGGCAAATACTACCACTATAACACTAGAACATTCAAGACTAATTAAAGACAGGAGCCCATGTTTAGAGCCCATTACTTCCTCCAGCGCAGCAGGGGGAGCTGGAGCACGCACAGGTCTTAAAGAGGGGCAAGTAAGAGACAATGGGGAGGAGAGCAGGGGCAGTAGAACCCGAACACACTTTTACATGAACTCTCACACATACGCACACACACACACGCACACACACACTCTCACACACACGCACACACACTGAGATGCACACACTCACACACCCACAGGCACACGCATACCCACACACTCACACACACTCTCACACATACGCACACACACTGAGATGCACACACTCACACACCCACAGGCACACACATACCCACACACTCACACATACGCACACACACATACCCACACTCACACACACTCTCACACACCCACAGGCACATGCATACCTACACTCACGCACACACTCACACACCCACAGGCACACACATACCCACACTCACACACACTCTCACACACCCACAGGCACATGCATACCCACACTCACGCACACACTCACACACCCACAGACACACGCATACCCACACACACAGATATTCACACACTCACACACCCTCACACACACAGATACCCACACTCACACACACTCTCTCTCTCTCTCTATCACACACACACACACACACACACACACCTGTATGCGCAGCAGCAGTCGGCAGTTGGCCTGCTCCAGTCTCCTCTGCCTGCTCTCCAGCTCTTGCGCCTGCTGGTGCCCCTTCTGCAGCCACTTGATGTACTCGACCGAGGCCTTCAGGATGCTGCCTTTGTTCCAGCGCATGTCCCTGCAAAACAGCCAGAACAACCGTCCGCAAGGGTCACAACCCTTCAGCCTCAGGGGTCTCTGCTGTAAACGCCACTGCCTGCTCCGGTGCTGCCGGAGTCGCTCTCTGCTGCAGCTCGTAACATCGCCTGCTGCCGCTGCATCTCTCTCTCCTGCTGCTGGTCAGCACCTCTCATCCGCCCCTTAATCCTGGGACATCCTGCCACATGCTGTTCTCTTCTCCTCAAGGGCGTTTCAAGGTTACAGCAGAGACTCCAAACTCTCGTTATACATACTTGTTCTCACTGCAATTAACTATTTACCCCTGAGTTGGCGGACTGCAATGATTAATTTGCTGTTTGCGTACAATGCTATTCGTCACCATGATAATTCAATGTGTTTATATTCATAACTGTATCCTTTTATAAGCATTGTTTTAGACAAGTCATATTGAGTACAAAATTTCTGCCAGGTTTTGAAATGTAATAATTTGTATCGCACTGGAGGGCCCGTGATTTTCAAGGTCTGGTGCACAAACAAAATAGTGTGTGACAAATATGGGAGAAAAGCTGGTGTGTAAAATCCAATCAGCCTTTAAATCGTGTTGTTTACTACTTCCAGAAAACATTAGCTGCCTCTTGGTATTCTGCTTCGGATACGACTGGTTTATATTCCTGGAAAATAAAGAATTCAATGTACTTCTATTAAATGGCTAAATTTAGCATTACATTCTGGGATTCGGAGGGTAAAAACAAATTCTTCTGACTCGTGACCGGTGATCACAGGATGTCACGCAGTCCACCGTAACAGACATCTGCAGAAAACATGCACAGCGAAACACTTCCTTCAGTCTTAATGGAAGCGTGAAGAGCTGTTTATTTGCATGAAAGAAGGGCCTTTTGTGTGTGAACTGTATGTGTGTGGGGCGGGGGGGGTGTTGGGAGTGTGTGTGTGTGGTTGGGGGGGCACCACATGTGTGTGTTTGCGCATTTTGACAGTTATCTTCACCACTTGTGACACACATGACTGAAGTAGCGGAGCTGTGTTCTCAGGACTTACGGGTCATTGGATTTCGGTATCATGGCCCCCAGCTCTTTTATTCTGTGGTTTATGTTGTATCGTCGTCTTCTTTCAACTTTTGAGAACAGGAAACGACAGTCAACAGGAATTAGCGATGCAGTTCTGTTCAGGAAACTGAAGTCACTTAAAAAACACAATCTGCTTTGTCTCATGCAGTGAATTTTTGCTTCACAGAACATTGCTTTGCAACGTTTGTTACCCTGTCTTGGCAGCAAATGATGAACAAAAACATTTTCATGTTTTTTTTATCCTTTCCCCTGAAAGTGAAAGACATGCCCTGGCTTAAAAAATTCAATTTTCTATTTTACCGAAAAAGACAGAATGCCGAAAAAGCTATGACAGGATTTCTGTAAGCACACAGAGTTCTGTAGCCACAGAGTCGTTGGCACGTAGCACATCTACCAAAAAAGTTTATTGAGGTTTCCTTTTCAAATGAACAAAGCCAAACTGTTTTGAACTTTTGAAGTGATACACAGGTCTAGTTTTTGATTAGACAGGTGGACATCATACAACAAGATGTACAGAACGGGCCAAAAGTTTGGACACACCTTCTCATTCAATGCGTTTCCTTTATTTTCATGACTATTTACATTGTAGATTCTCACTGAAGGCATCAAAACTATGAATGAACACATGAGGAATTATGTATGTATCTAACAGCTGTCCAATAGGACTGTCGGCTGTGTATCAACCTGACTTCTGCACAACACAACTGATGGTCCCAACCCCATTGATAAGGCAAGAAATTCCACTAATTAACCCTGACAAGGCACACCTGTGAAGTGAAACTACTTCAGGTGACGACCTCTTGAAGCTCATCAAGAGAAGCCCAGAGTGTGCAAAGCAGTAATCAGAGCAAAGGGTGGCTACTTTGAAGAAACTAGAATATAAAACATGTTTTCAGTTACAGGTATTTCACACTTTGTTGTTAAGTACATAATTCCATGTGTTCATTCATAGTTTTGATGCCTTCAGTGAGAATCTACAATGTAAATAGTCATGAAAATAAAGGAAGCACATTAAATGAGAAGGTGTGTCCAAACTTTTGGCCTGTACTGTGCGTAAGATTCACATCAAAATATTCCTGCAAGTGAAACTTATCCAACGGCAGGAGCTGCATTTTGCTGTTAAGTTCATGTGAAGATGAAGAAATAGTTGAAAGAGGCTCTTACTGATGTTGTGATTCTCTTTCTTCTGTCTCTCTTTGGCCAGGACTCTGGTGTCATGCTCTGCAGGACGGGAAACAACCGAATTCAGCCAACGAGGGGCGAGATTTAGAGTTCATCTGCAATCTCACCACAATGAGTCTACCACAGGTACCCAGGAAAATGGGGTCATATCGTACCCCATCCTTTCGTGCCCTCTTTATGGGAACATGATAGCATTTGGAGCCTGTTTGTGGAGCCCGTCCTCACACTGGGACTGCGATTCACAGAAAAACCTCAGCGAACTGCTGGTGTGAATGCGCTGTAGCACCAATCTGCCTCTCCAATCCAAATATTTCTTCTCCTATGTAATTAAAGAATAATTATCTCCAGAGTAGGGTCACTCTGTCCTCACACTCGACTCCCAGGTGAAGGGAGGGTGAGATCCCGCAGGTCTCGGCCCATGAGGACTTCGCTATTCGATGATCCCTGACACTTGGGCAGTGCAGTCATTTATACCGACAGCCATCTGCGCTGCGTTTTGGAATATATTTGGAATGCAGCACAGGTGGCTGTGAGGATAATCCAGCCGTCTGCATCATGACACAGCGCACTGAGCTTGTAACGTGAACTTCAACAGTAAGCAAACAATTACATCCTCCTGTTAAACCTGATAGGTTTCTGCAAGCTATATTCTGCATTTTAATTAGTTGGTCCAGAAATTCACTGCTTTGAATTACAGGAAGTGATTGTGACATCAGCATTAGAATGCTCAGTTGAGAACATTCTAATCATATGCATGTGACATCACTCCTTCAAGGGTCACACCCCCAAGAACAGTGGTTATGTAGCATTGCATTTTGCAGTTGTAAGCTAGACAATATCTCAGGTGTAAAGTTGATTTTTTTATTTTTTTGCCGGTGCGGGTAATGAAGGGCTCACGGCCTCGTCGCTAATCAGTCGAGGTCTGTGGGGCGCGGACGGAAACGCCCCGCCCTGACAAACCTAGCGGCTTAGCGTCGATGCTCGTGAATGTGTAAATGACTGTGCATTGCCCCTGTGAACAAAAGGCCGCCTGTAAAAAACACGTGCTAGCGTAGCAGGCATTCCCCAGCTCGAGTACTGAAGTAGAGCAGGCGCCCCCACCCATGTGCACAGTTGGGTCACATAATCTGAGCCGAGGTTGGGATCCTGCACAAACCTTGTCCCAATACTTATGAAGCTCACTGTGTACCTGACCCCTTTGAGTGGAGGGTCCTTCCCCCTGTGCACACATGAATGAACGGGGGGTAGTGTCTATAGTGAAACTTGTACTGTCCTGAGGGGGGTCTTACCTGAGCCGGTAACATACAGGTCCAATACACTGCTTCTCAATGGACTCTTCATGAGAGCGAGAGAGAGAGGGAGAGAGAGAGAGAGTGAGGCAGGAGGGAAGTTAGTCATACTGACTGGACAAACATGCAATCATTCAAGCCAATGAGTCATTACCACTGGACAACTGTGGGATGTATAATGTAAACGAATCATTCTGATTGTCAGACTCTGTATGCGAGTAGTGTTTGCTCGCACATTCAGTCAATCAATGATGAATATTCTTACTGGAAAATAGATGGTTGATAATGCTAATTATTGATTCCTTTTGCACAAAAATGAATAATCCTGGAAGAATAATTCCATTGACCCTTCCTAAGTGGGCTGCGTGAGATGGCGTGTAATTTGGCTCCAGGTTTTCGGTGCTTACAGCGGCTTGCAGGAGGTCATTCGGCTCCATGTAACACAAGCTCTCCTCTTTGAAACTAGAATCGAGGCAGATGAAGTCCTCGATCACGTGATCCATCGGGAACTGAGGAGAAGTAAGTCAGTACCGGTGACAGTCAGTTTCATGTCTTGCTCTGTGATATTTGGGGTCATATACATGACTGAGAACACGAGGTAAAAACATTACAGAAGAATTTGTACATTTAAGACCTGCAGTGTAAGACAGAAACAGTCAGTGAGGGTCGGACGTGTGTGTGATTGAGGTACTGATGTTGTCATGGATACGCAGTGAGTCAGCTGACCCTACAGTGCACAATAGAGTCATACACTCACCTTGCTGTCATGTGCTGCAGTGAATGTCATTGCTGGGGAGTCTGCAGCGCCACTATCTGCCCCGGAGGCCAAACAACAGTTCCTAACAGTGGGCCTGGTGTCCAAGTGGTGTATGGTGCTGAAGGCCTGCATGACCGCTTTGGACTCCACACACAAGTACTGCTCTGCCTGGGACTGGGCCTGATGCTGGTGAAATGTGGAGCTCTCCGGATCCTTCTGCACCTGTTCATGTTAAAGCAGAGATAGCAACTCAATCAGCTGCCAGGGAGAGCAGCCTGGTGCACACAGAGCAGCAGCGACAAGCTCTACTGTCGAAGAGTTATAATCCTGTAGATCGCAGCTGTTAGATGAGTCGTACTGCGTTTGGGAGGGAGCTGAAGCCAACAGGACAGTGGATCTCCTGCAACAGGTGTGGTTGCCGCACACATACTATCCTCGACCTGGTCATTTTCTGTGCATTGACCCGGCCAATCTCATGCAGAATTTGAAACGCATCATTGTTAAGTTTGTATTTGTTGTGCTCTGAGATCCACGGAGAGTCAAAGCTCCAGAACAGGGCATCAGTGGAGCATCACGCCGTGAATATATGCGCTGATGACGTTTGGTGAATGGGGCAAGTAACGAACACGCAGAGGACCGGCGCACTAAAACCCAACGGATGCAAACACACACACACACACACACACACACACACTGAAGTTTGTTTTCATGTTTTGATAGAACATTCCATTGACTTCCATTCATTTCCTAACCCCTAACCCTAACCCTCAGCAGTACTCACCTAACCCTAACCCTAACCTTAACCTAATCCTAACCTTATCCCAACCCTAACCTTAACCTCTAACCCAAAAAGAGCTCAATTTTTCTATGGGGACTTGAAAATATCCCCACAAGTACAAAGAAATCTGGAACCTATGTCTTTTTTGGTACCAAGGGTTGGTAAACATGGCACACACACACACACACACACACACTGCTTGAAAGGCAAGGGCCAGTACCATAAGTGACCACATCATGAACCGCTGGAGAGAGACCCATGAAAACTTGGCTCTACTCACGATTGTTCATTTGATTGCTACAAAAAAGCTCTCAAATTTTACCAGTCGCTCACGATTATTTCACCAAAACTGCCACAGCTTGTTTGGACCCAGTGGAGGCAATTGACCTTCATTCAATGTGTTCCAGAAAATTCCATGATGAGAATATGAATTAATTATATGAATATACAAATAAAATGAATAAAAAATGACCCCCAGTGCTCGCTCTTCTCCGTCCAGAGTTGCGATTTAAACATGGGTTCGCAAAGTTTTAGTTTCTATCAACGTCGTAAAAAACACAAACAGAACTTCTGACATTTTTAGTTGATGAAAAATGTTCACTCCCGCTTATAAGAAGCTCTTACATTCAAAAGGTCAGTGTCTTCGCTCATCTTGTGGTAGCTGCAGTCGGATAAATGCGGCATCCTCGCAGGCAGCGCGATGGGGCTCTGTGTGAGTCAGAGGGCTCCGTGATAACCCCAGCTGTCCAATCCGCTGTCTCAGTTTCCTGCTCGGCCTCCGCAATCACGGAAACAAACTCGAAGCACGGCAGCTTCCTCTTCGCTCGTACTGAATCAGGAAAAGCCCGGACTGAACCTCAGCTGATCATCCTGGTTTGGCCGCATTCTCAATCCTCCCTCTGTGCGCATCACTGTTGCCCACAGGACCGCCCGTTTTGATTGGCCAGAGACAGCCAATGAAAAATGTGCCCCTGACTTTCCCCAGAAAGGGTCAAACACAGACGGGGTTTGTTCCAAGTAAAAGTGGCTGAGAGGGCCCTCGTGCGCCGTCTCATTAACCATCAGCTAATCGTCACACATTACCGATTCCAAGAAGAACTGTTTCCTACCAAATCTATTTAAAATACCAGTTGCGAATCCTTGGGCTACAGTACGTGTATTAAAGAGAGCGACATGTTCATCTTTTTATCCTCCATCTTATGAGTTTCAATTCTTCCAGCTTGTCATTACCACCGAGAAACTGGGACTTTTTAGCAGAATAATTTTTTTTTATTTCTAGAAACTTCATAAAAGAAACTTTCAAATCTCAGTGCAGACATGCGTATTGTGTTCGGTTCAAGCGACATTAGTGAAGTTAAAAAAAATAATCCGCAGATGTTGCTGTGAGTTTTATAATGAGTTCTATGAGAATAACTTGTAGATTAATTTTTATTCACTGAGGAAATGCAATTACAAATATTCAATGAGTGAACTGATCGTTCTGCCTTGACCTGCGTCTAATTATTCAATGTGGGGTTTGGATTCAATTCTATATTAAGGAAAATTAGTTGGGCGACAGAACTACAAAGCTTCAAGGCTCTCAATCATCGGAACAAATAGCCTTTACAGTATGTATTACTTACAAACGCAGTGACTTAAGTCCTCATGTTCATTTTCTGATTAATATAGTTCGCATATGGGCACTGATTAGGTGAATAGAGTGGCTAAATCCTGCAAAATATGTTTTTATATTCAGCTGAATTCAAGTTTAGTGGAAAATGTGTCAAAATAAACTATTGTAGAATTGGCATATCTGACCTGCAGAACATTTAGAAGCCACCACAAACTCACTTAAGACCGTAAATGTTTGAAGGAACATTCACTTCGCTGGGATTTTTTTTTATACATTGGGCAGAAAAATTGAGGAAATTTAATGCTTTCATTTCTTGTCTTATGCAATTTTTCACCAAACCAAAAGCATATGACTGTAATTTGGTTTATATCAGTTAAGAAAAATGGAAAAAAGGTCATTCTTGAAATGAAATTGCATCTGTCACGTGTTAAGGACAGTTGTAAGATACAGGGTCTAAGTCAGCCTGTCACTAACTCAGGGGCCAACAGTAAGGCCTGCCTGTCATTTTAGGCCAAGAGGGCAGAGGTCAATGTCCACGGCTTTTCTGGCAGTCGTCCAAGGAAGTTTCCGTGACAACATGGCAGTGACCTCTGCTGACCTTCCATGAGTACTGTGCCTTAGCATCTCGAAGCTTCACACTGTATGTTCCCTTACAAGGAACAGAAGCCCACATGGCACAACTTTCAATGAACATACACTGAGGTCCATTAGTATTTGGACAGTGGCACAATTTTAAATGCTTCTAATTGCACCTTTCACTTGATAGTGATATAAATGGCCTGAAATCACGGCTAACAGTCTGCAATTTGAGGTTAATAACATCTATAACGAATGAACTGCAAATTACCACCGTTTAAACTTGTGTCCTAATCCAAATTTTAATGGACCTCGCAGATTCTCTCTGAACCCCTCGTTACTTAGGATTTTATCATATACAATTTTGTCGCTTTATCACTTAGCTGGAATAACCGCTAAACATTCTACAACCAGAGCCCCGTGTTTTATACCTTTAATTCTTTATAAATTCACTGAATAATCCATAAAAACACAACATTGAATACTAAACTAACTTTGAGCTGTACCGGAGAGATTTATTATTTGAAATATGGCAATAACTGTGGTGGAATGTTTTGCGCAAAACCCAAACAAGCGTGTTTGTTTCCAAATGCTGAGTCTGTCGTCCGAAGCAGTCCCAGGTCAGCCTACTGCACACAGCTGGCCATCAGTCATGCTTGCCCTCAAAATACTCTTCCCTCCACTGTAAATGCAGGAGACATGCTAATCGAGCAGATAAGATCCCTAATTAAATTATCTGATTCTCTTCTGAGACGTGGTCCTGCCAAGAGGGAGACACTATAAAGTTTGTTCTAAAAACTGTGACATGAACTGCCGAGAATCGGGCTTGCAATGATACAAGATGAATTCCCTTTTGGGAACAATGTCAATTCGGGATTAATTTGTTAAAATATTGATGTAAAACTATTATTAATTCTCATAACCGCCCTTTCAGACCTATTTTTCAATCTCAACCATATCTTGATACAGATCATAAATGGTGTCTCTCTCTGTTAGCCAATGAGGAATAGCCTCTGATTCAGGTCTGCGGCTTTGTGGCTACTTTGTCACGGTAAGCATTTCCACAGACACTGATGACCTCAGTTTCACCGCGACCGCACTTCCTGTTTCGCTTCAGATGCCGTTTGGTTGTGAAATGTTGGGGTTTGGCGATTTTGAAATGTATAAGACTAAGCAGGACGGGTGAGTCATCTTTATAAGAATTAAAGACCTTTAAATTGGTTCTTGTACACAAATTTAAAAGACCCAACTGCATTTACTGCACATGCAGAGTGTTGACCAATTAAAGGAACGAGCCTGATTAAATGTGCGGACAAACACAATTAATGCAGATGCTTCTGATGATTTTGCTGACATGGTTTGGGTCTGCCGACCCATTAAAAGCAGAAGGGTCACTGTAATTCACTGCAGAGTAATTCTGTGACATCACCTTCATAACCAATGATGAAGCACTCCTACCATGGTGGGAGGGGCCTTTTCCAGGATGACTCTGGCCCAAACCCCTCAGGGCACAAGGGGCACTGAATGGTCGAATGAGTGTGAAAATCGTCCTTAGCAAACGCAGCCATCTTTGCAGTCACAAGGCCTCTGACTGAGCTCATACGGGAGATTCTGGAGCAATGTGTTCATGCTCTCAGCCATCGATATCGAAACACCAGATAAGGGAACATGTCTCAGAAGAAAGTTATTCCGCCATTCCAGTGAAGTGTCACACTTGTAGACTCCATGGCGGAGGCCTGACACCTTACTCAATCTGTAAAAGCAGATTTTTTCATGAAAATGTCACCGACTCCTCTGAGGTCTCTCTGCCATTTAATACAAGGGACACTAGATGAGTAAAACTTTCGGGTCGCCCATGAAAGGAGGGCTGAGTAAATTTCACAGGACTTTCTAACACTCAAGGGCTGCCTCAACACAGCACCGCACACCAGAGCCACATACTATGACTCTGTGCGACATAATACAGCACTATCATACACCACAGGTTGATAAATTAACAGATACACTCCAATTTCAGCCAACATACAGATGTACACAGTGAGGGACCGTACTCCAGATGGTCCTGCGCTCGTGACATCACTTAATGTGACATTACATAACAGACAGACAGAAACAGACCATTCAGCTGAATTACTTGTACTAAGGTGTACTGAACAAATGGGACACTTAGGCACTAGATAGCCTTCAGGACTATGTCGAGCTGGTCCTGAAACCCTGTTTGAGTCTCAATTACATAACCTGACAGGCTACTCTACACGGTGACCTCCCTGTGTGAGCGCGCGCATCCCAAAATCTGTGTGAATTTTATCCACCACTAACCTCCTGTAAGCACCCCTAGCTTTGCAAGTACAGACCAGCAAATTAATCAATTAAGTAATCTAGTCTAGTTAATGTCTGTAATTGTTGTTCTGTGCACATTTTCATTTTAAAACTGTTCATGTGTGCAAAGATTCAGCACTTGTTCCCCCTGCATCTACTGACAGTGTAATATACATGCACGGCATTTCAGCAAAGTAATATTATCACTATATAGCATCCATGCAGCTATTTAGCTGTATATGCAGCTATATCACTATATAGCATCCATGAATTCGTAGCCTCACAACAGGTAAACCATCGTACACAGCCTGAGGAACGATGTCGTCCATTCATACTGTCTGAGCAATGGAAGTCACTAAATGAAGCGGCCAATATCCTGGAAGGTATTCTGTAGCTGCAGGTGGTCAGACCGGTAATGTAGAGTCAGGTGCATACTTGCGTCGATTGGTACACATCGGCCGCACGCATCATTTTCCTCCAGGCTTTGAATAATAGGTTTCGAGGAATACTTCTGCGTTGCAAAATTCTAAGTCAAAGTTCCGGAACTCTGTTGCTTACTGACAGTCACCGGCAGTGATTTTTACATCAGCATGAGAAGCTTCACCTCAGATCTCTGTAATAACATTGCTGTGACCTCAAGTTTGAAGAGCCTGCTGCCTGAAACTGAAGATTCACGTTGGTCACTCTAACTCAAGCATTTAAGTCTTTGGACCCTGATATAGGGGCGCAGTACCTGGCCAGTGAGGAAACCTGTAAACTTACCTGGATTTCTGTCGGGGAGATCACCTCGATGATGTGGCAGCGGCGCACGCCTCCTTCTCCTCCATGAAACGGCACATACACCATGGACACTGGGCCCGGGAGCACCCGTCCGATCGTCCTCTAACCACAGAGCGCTGACGGACAGCGAGAAGACGGGGGAAAACAGGAAGTGGGCGAGAGGGGGCGTTTCCTGAAGGCTGCCTTCCGAGAGGGAGTCAAAATGAAAGAGCAATGACCCAGCAGATTTGGCAGCACTGGAGGGACGGAGCTGAGGCAGAAGTGAAAATTAGGGTGGGGGGGGGGGCGTCATTTATGTCCCCCCGCTTTGGTCCTCCTTCCGTTATTTGCCACATCCTGTTGCTCTCAGCACATTCCTCTTCCTCAAAGACGGTGCCTCCCTGACCTGCTCATTGCCAGCTGCCTGTGTAACACACTCACAGTCAGAGGGCACAGGGTACACACTGAGGACACAGCGCCAATGGATTTCACACGCACTGGCTGCATTCACACTGGCTGCATGCAATACATACATGAAGAACATACGTAGTCTACACGCTCGAGACTGGCATCCCCCAAATCCAACTTCAGAATCCATCATCACATCTAATGCATCAGCCAGGCCAGAACATCCTCACATCTAATGCATCAGCCAGGCCAGAACATCCTCACATCTAATGCATCAGCCAAGCCAGAACGTCATCACATCTAATGCATCAGCCAGGCCAGAACATCCTCACATCTAATGCATCAGCCAGGCCAGAACATCCTCACATCTAATGCATCAGCCAGGTCAGAACATCATCACATCTAATGCATCAGCCAGGCCAGAACATCATCACATCTAATGCATCAGCCAGGCCAGAACATCATCACATCTAATGCATCAGCCAGGCCAGAACATCATCACATCTAATGCATCAGCCAGGCCAGAACATCATCACATCTAATGCATCAGCCAGGCCAGAACATCCTCACATCTAATGCATCAGCCAGGCCAGAACATCCTCACATCTAATGCATCAGCCAGGTCAGAACATCATCACATCTAATGCATCAGCCAGGCCAGAACATCATCACATCTAATGCATCAGCCAGGCCAGAACATCATCACATCTAATGCATCAGCCAGGCCAGAACATCATCACATCTAATGCATCAGCCAGGCCAGAACATCATCACATCTAATGCATCAGCCAGGCCAGAACATCATCACATCTAATGCATCAGCCAGGCCAGAACATCATCACATCTAATGCATCAGCCAGGCCAGAACATCATCACATCTAATGCATCAGCCAGGCCAGAACATCATCACATCTAATGCATCAGCCAGGCCAGAACATCATCACATCTAATGCATCAGCCAGGCCAGAACATCATCACATCTAATGCATCAGCCAGGCCAGAACATCATCGCATCTAATGCATCAGCCAGGCCAGAACATCATCACATCTAATGCATCAGCCAGGCCAGAACATCCTCACATCTAATGCATCAGCCAGGTCAGAACGTCATCACATCTAATGCATCAGCCAGGCCCGAACATCATCACATCTAATTCACAGGTCAGAGAGGGATCAGAGCCATTTCCTGGCGCTCGAGAGCTGTGATTGGATGATTCCTGTGCTGGACAATTCATGGCCAGACTACAGATCAACTGACCACAAGCAGTATAACTGACCTGCTGGAATCCGTACCAGGAGAGCCACAGTTCTGCTGGTTTCAGCTTGACTCTCATGTAACATGTCTGTATGACCACCTACCAGCTCAAGCAGACATCCAGCAGTTGAGAGAAGTAACTTCTGTTACTGCTGGTGTGGTCACCCGCAGGATATAAAGTGTCAAGGAAGGGGTTTGAAAACAGGAACAAGGCAAATATATGCTCAGTAGTCATTTTATTCAGTGGACCTGTGCACCTGCTCCTGAATTTAAAAGAGTAATCAGCCAATCATGTAACAAGTTACTTTGTGTATAAAACCGTGCGGCCATGTTCAAGCGGTGCAGCTGTTGTCCACGTGAAACATTGCAGTGGGGAAAAAATAAGATCCAAATGCCTTTGACTGTGGGATGATTGTTGGTGCCATACAGGGTGGTTTGAATATCTCAGAAACTACCAAGGATTTTCACGCAGATCATTTCCTACAGTTTACAGGAAATTGAGGGAAAAATGCAAGACATCCAGTGGAGTGTATGTTCCCCAGGTGAAAATTTCTGATTAAACTGAGAGTTAAAAGTGGTTCGAGCAAACAGGACAGAGACTGTAAGTCCCATCACTGCACATGACCACGGTGCTCTGCAGACGACCATCTCTGAATGCGCAACAAATTAAACGTTAAAGGGGAGACAACCACAGCAGAGGATCGCAACAGGTTCCACTCCTGTGATTTGGAGTCAAAATCTGATTTCCGACGTTAATTAAAAGAGACAAAGTATGGCATTGCCTGACAGTTGGGGTTAGATTCTGAAGATGTGTGGTTTTTTTTTTTTATGAGGAAATTCTTTACAAAATGGCTTCAGTTTGCTGACAAAACTGCGCATTAACTCATTAGCATGTTAGAATGGCGATCGTTTGCTCCCTGTAAAAAGTATAACAGAAACAAAAGTTTGATGAACGTTCTCTCCGCAAACTCGCACAACCCGTTTTTCCACTTTTGCCTCACTCTCTCTCTCTCTCTCTCTATCTGCGAATTTCACATCCTCAATTGCAAATCGATTGTATATTCCATTCCTGCAATACAGAGATACAATTTTCAAAGGTCTTTCAGTGCAGAAGCTGTACTTTGTGATCTTCTGTCAAATGTAGCCTTGCTCGTGTCGACTGATGTTCATTTCACGACTGATTTCATTAGAGAAAATGAAATTATGCAATTTCAGTTTAAAAAGAGCTAAAGACAAAATCACATCAGCTTTGACCCTCAATGGAAATAGAATTAAAAGACAAAATAGTTTGGAGCGACGACAACGAGAAGCCTGTGGCCGCTCGTCGTAATGCTGTTTGAATGTAAACGCTAACATTGATATGCGCTCATTTTGCAACCCAAAGAATGGAGACAGTGCTATGAATATAGTGATGAGTTGACAGACAGAGGGGGAAAGTCCGGGTTCAGAAAGTAAAAATCCTCCCCAGAACTTTATTCCACCCACCTGGATTTACTTCTGACAAGAGGTGGAGCCACTATGAGTGATCAGCTCATTCTGAGGGAGGGAGAAAAACGTGGCAGGATTTTTACTTTCTGACCCCTGGATTTTACACCTCTGACATCTTCATGTTATGTATCTCATAACTGCAAGGTTATTCTCTGCACAAATCAGCTTATGACAGCACATCTGCGTCAAGACTGACCCAGGTGCTCTGATTGTGCTGTAGGGGGCGCAATCAGGCTCTTTGAGAATGCAGCAGTGTGCTTTAACTGTTTTTAACCATTGTCTTCAGTTCACATTTTTGACCTAATTGTGCAGAGAGCGAATAGCAAACTTTCTCGACAAAGATAATCTTTTTCATGCTTTTTGAAGAATAAGAACTGGAGTTACAAGTTCAAACACAGACAAATGTATCATTTTTCTCCAAAAAAGTAAAAATTCAAGACATCACGGATGGTTTAATGAGAACTAAAAGTCGATTTCCTCTCTCAGTCACTTGGAATATGCAGGAACCAACTCAATGACCTCATCCCATGCATCTCAATATTATGCCTTCATTTTCAGGACCCAAATGCAAAAACTGGTGATTAGCAATAAAAGGCAGGTGCAATATCACTTACCGGGCGTTATTCACAATGACCTGATCAAGGATCAGTTTTCCCCGACTAACGCCCTCTCTGTACTTCATATAAGCTCTAAACCAAAACTGAACCCAATTCAGTGCTCCTTCTCAAAACAGTTCATGGATATAGACCCTGAGAATATGAAAATGTACTCATTTTGGGATTATTCAAGAAGCACTCAGTGAGAGAGTATTACCTGAGGGGGAGGGGCTTTTTTTTAAATAGAAAGCCTTACTGCTGTTAAAAAGGGGTTTGGCAGTTAATGAAGTCAGGCTGACACTGCTGAGTGACCTCTTTCTGTCCAACCTCCCACCATTATTCGCGGGGTTACCCAGTGTTTTTGAGACCAAAATGAATGTGTGTATGAGCAGCTAAACGTTTCACACGAGGGACTGGCCTTACCAACCTGCAGAGCGAGGAGAGTTTTCGTGACAGGATTTTAAAGGAGGTGTATCACGATTACTGCACATGCTCACAATTGTGATGTAAATCCACTCAACTGCAAGTCAAAATCCAGGTATTTTTCTTCTATAATATCTGGCAATTTCAACCAGCGCTTCGAATCCTTGAGTTTCAAGAGAAAGCTCCTTAATACAAAAAGCACAATGCCAGAGTAACAAAAAAATATGAAAACAATGCAGAACGAAGACTGATTGACAAGGGATGGAATCAGATCATGACTTGCAGTCAAGCAGATTCACTTTCTTGGGATGTACATTCTGAGCATGCGCAGTACTCGTGACACTGCTCATTTAAGCATCCTGTCTACAGTAATGCTGTAGTCTTCTTCTACCTCATGAGGCTCTATCAAATTTCGTTGAATACTGGCAGTACAATGACAATATAGGGTATTCTATTCAATTCTACACTTCAACCACGGAGCAATGTCTCCACCTAGTGCTTATTTGGACTAATGCTACAATATACAGTTTCAGGAGAAAAACTCTTGCTGCGGAATTCCGTCGTAAAATGGTATTACTGCATAAGTAAAAATGAGATTTGAAAATTAAAAAGAACTATTTTAATTCTATGTCCATTCAACTTTTTCCAGTGTCTTACCCATAGATATATGTATTTAGAATGGTTTTACCATTCCAGTGAAACATTTTCCTTTTCAACAGTAATTAAACAAATCAACAAACTAATTAATTAATTCGTTATAATTAATTAATTATATTCGGTCACCTTCTCAGTCTGGATTTAGACCAACATATTCCACCACCACTGCTCTTGTGAAACTTACTAATGATATATTTTTAGCATGTGACTCTGGTGATTTCACAGGTGCTATTTTTATTGATTTGAAGAAGGCTTTTGATTTGGTCGACCACTACTTTCTGTTGGACAAGCTTTATGCGATTGGTTTCTCACAAAATGCACTTTTTTAGTTTAATTCCTATTGGCACAATAGTAATATGTTGTCCTTCTAGGGTGTAAGTCTCACTTATTTGTTCAACTAAGAGGTGTTCCCCAAGGTTCAACACTTGGCCCTCTTCTCCATTTTCATTAATGATCTTCCCCTTGTTTGCTCTAATACCTCAGTTCAACTATATATGCAGATGATACTGTAATCTATACCTCTAAATCCAGTATTTCACAAATACAAAATGCCCTTCAATCAGACTTCAATATCATACAAAAGTGGCTGTCCTCCAATAGACTGCTACTCAATAAAACCAAATCTTATTCCATAGTCTTTGGCACTATACATAACCTAAAAACGAAATCTAATAATTTAATAATATCATGTAATGACGGAACAAATTTGCACAGAGTTCAGCAATTTAAATATCTTGGTTTATGGCTTGATCCAGAACTCAATTTCAAACCACACATTGATTACATTCATCGTAAAATCAGCTTTGGTATCAGTGTTTTGTCTCGATCCAAGAACTGTTTTACACTCAATGTTCAAAGAAAACTTGCCTTACAACTTATTTTACCATTTTTTGATTATGCTGATGTAGTATATTTTAACACTTCCAAAACATACCTTCTGCCTCTTAATACTTTATATAACAGTCTTGCTAGATTTGTTTTTGGTAGCTCATTTTACACCCATCACTGTATCATGTTTAATTTACTTAAGTGGCCCACACTCAATATAAGAAGACAAATTCATTGGTTACAGTTTATTTTTAAATGTATACATTGCGGTTATCCTGATTACTTAACAACAGTTTTTGATTCCATATTTCTCTACATATCAATGAAGGCACTCATCCCAGTCCTTCTTCTTCTCCATTCCGACACTGAACAAAACAATTGGTAAAAAAGCATTCAAGTTCAAAGCACCATCAGACTGGAACAATCTCCCCTTGAACATTCGATCGTTGACTTCTTTTTATAGGTTTAAATGTGCTTTGTCTTCTTATTTTGAGTTAAAGTGCACATGTCTCCGTTGATATTTTGTCAATATTATCTATAGCGCACTATAATTTCTACTTGTAATTAATATCATAAATACCTCATAGCGTTACTAGGCTTATTTTACTACTGCCATGGCCACGCGTGGTCATAGAGATGTGCTTATGTTGTACTTTTTTTTTGGGTGGGGTTGATGTCTGTGCCTGTGTTGTCTGTGATTGCTGTTTGACTGTAGTTTGTGTTTTGTTGTTGTTCATCTAGGACCCCCTTGAAAGCGAGAGGATTCCTCTCAAGGGGTTAATCCTATTCAATAAAATGTTTGATGTTGAAACTACTTTGCTTGAAGAAAATACTAGAACATCTTTTCTTTTATACATAACTAGCTGCTACCCGCTTTGTAGCCCATTATTTTGTCGCTTTTAGATCGCATGGGGGAGAGAAGCCGTGTCTTCAATTGCCACTTGATTATTTTTGAATTGGAAAACGTGTAAATCAAGGGAAACCACCTAGAATCAGCCAGGACTAATTTTTGTCAATAATTGCCACCGAATTTTCAGGTCTAACGCCAGCCCTGCGAGTGTTCAGCTGTCAAATTTGAATTTGGGAGCTGTCAAGTTCGACTAATGAGAATGCTGCATTCGTGGATGAACGCGGTGCCCTCTCAAAAGCCTGGCATTCATGCAGGCTGCCCTCGGCCCCATCGCAAACAGTAGCCTGCTCGCAGGTTACCTCAACGCACGTTCATAAGGACACTGCAGCTCCTAGCAGTACAACTGGATACTGCTACGCGCATCAGGTTATATAAGTTTACCCGCTACCCAAAGTGAAATTGCCATTTTTTTTTGCGTGCATGACCGTTTTTCAAAAATTGGGTGACGTCAAGTCCTTCCTGGTGTCCAAGTGGATACTCACACCAAATTTGGTGATAATCGGTTGAGAAATGTAGGAGAAAAATGTGTATATACACACAGACAGCCAGACATCGACCTTAAATATATTATAGATTTATTTATTTATGAAGCTGCAGAGCACAGATTATTGAGATATAAGAGTAAGGATGTGAGAGGTTTTAAAGGAATAAAAGCACTTAAACTTGATGCTTCATGACCAGGAAGAAAAACACAAGAATCTCTCTATAAAATCACAGGAGTTAAGCTCAGTCAATCACGCTTGAAATTGCCAATGTGATAGTACTCATTTCACTCCAAGAGGCACTTGCAGTCCGCCCGAATGCATCACAACTTCTTATCTAAATCTGCCCCGTTACGGTACACATTGACCCGAGGATAAGCACTGCTGCCTGGCAGCCAAAGAAATCATTGAGATGGGCCCTCAGCACAGGGGGAAAAAATCCAAGCGTTCCGGCGTACGGGGCGGTAAATAATAACATGACACGAAGAGGACCTTGAGAGAGCAGACAGCACTTGCACTTCAACAGAAAGAACACAAGACCGAACAGAATGATTCTGAAAGGAACACGACACTCGCACATGAAATGAACACAGCTACATGCAGTACAGAGTATGCCGTGCAATATTTGAGACAAAGACAAAATGTGTAAATTATCACAAAAGCTACATCTCAGTTGGGTCCAAGTCATATTTTCCGTTCATGTAACAACTTTAAATTTATGGTCAAACAGTGCTCATTTGTTATGAATCCGGTCTAGACTATTTTGATGCAGTGTCTAGAGACACGGCGGTTTTTATTGGTACGGCAGTCGATTTCAAGGCTTGAGGATAAGCATTCGGGATTATGGTTAGAGGAAGGGGTTGGGGTTAGGTTTAGGGTTAGGGTTAGGTTAGGGCAGGGCTTGAAATGGGGGACTGCCATACCTGTCCACATTGAAATGGATTGAAAAACTGCCGTATATCTATTATTACTCACAGGATATATACGTTTTACACACTGTGAATAAAATGAACTAAGTGAATCATTTTGCAATAATTTCATTCAATTATGTGCGCGTCTTAAACAAGCTGTTTTAAAAAAAATTAAGTCTAAGCTTTAAAAAAAAAAAAAAAAACCTTACCGACGAAAGGTGGCGAAATACTCCATTAACCATAATCCTCTGCGGCGCGTTTACGACTTCGACCCGTATCCGCTGGTATATATGCGCTGGGACTTCGCGGAGTGTCGCTGAAATGTCAGAACAGGTTGCGAAAACTAAAATGGCTGAGGGTGAACTTAAAGACGTCCCGTACAAAGAGAGGGTCTCCCCGGTGACGCCGAAGGCAGAGGAGAAGGGGATCATGAAAAACGAGGCGAAATCACCCGCTTCTGCGTCCCCTGCGACACTTACACCCGATACCGGGGACCAAAACATGACCCCCTCTCCGAATTCCAGCCCCAAGATGCCGCAAGCCTCCGCGATGAAGCGGGCTGATCCGCAGCAGAACGGAGGCGAGTCTTTCGTAAATCGCGATGGGACAGTAGCAGAGGCTCCCAGGATGAAAAAGGTGATGTATCTGACAGATGACGCGATTACTGTATTTTAACTTGCTAACATTAGCCAGCAATTCCAATTCCAGCAATTGCGCTGCACCTCGTCGGTTGGCCGGTTTCACGACATGACCCGCAGCTGGCAGTGAAGGAAATGAGCCGGAATCACTGCGGATCGGGGATAGTTTGCTTCACTCATGTCATTTACCGCCGTGATTTGAGGATTTGGTGATGTGTCTGTCTGTAAATGAAGTGGCCTGCCATGCTAAGGTTAGCTTGCTAGCCAATTCATGCGCGATTTGGCCGCAGTGCGCTGCCGTGTCGCTGCGTTTTTCGTGCGGAAGACCAGCCGGGGACGGAGTATTCATCTGCGATGGCAGTTAATGTCGGTTCGTGGTGTAATTGTGACTTTGCTGTTGATGTATTTACACATTTGGCGGTTTACCAGTGTTAATTCTGAACTGCGCTCATCCAGTGCAACGTTAGCGATGGCATCTCCTGCGTTGTTGCAATGGAGACCCGTCACGACAGCTTGTTCTGCGTCGCTCATCAGATCGATCTGTCGATAATATCCGCCAGGCCGACTGCAGACCACACTGCCCCGGTGTCGGAGCCGGCTGGTGGGGAGACCGCTTGCGGGACGCGCTCACTGGCGAGGCGTCACACGCCATTACTTTCGTGATCATCTGCAGCTTATAATTCCCCTCGCTTGAGACTCAACACAATGCGCACGCAATGCACACGGAGATCAGAAATCTGCGCACAAAATGAGCAACTTTGCCGTCGTTGCCTTTCGCATGATGAACTATTTGCTTATTATTGATAGTTCACTTTATACGCTGCCGTGCCTTTTCAGCACCAGGGCACTGGATAGCTACCATGTTTGTCATTTTGTGGTGAGAAGAGTTCACAAGATAACCGAGGGCGACTTCTCACATTTCCCAAACCTACAAGCCACACGTGTTCAGTCGAAATTCCCCGAATATTGGCGAAATCTGCCCTCAGCGTCGATGGATTACAGTGGCTTGGTTACGTCACGGTCACGTGATAACCTTTACTGAACAAGATTTCCGGTGGGTTTGTTACAATCGGCGGAAGCGGCTGGCGGTGGGAGTGCTTTGATTGTTCATCTTCGCAAATAGTTGGTTATTGTTTGCTCAACTCGACATATATTCCCAGGGATAACTAAAATCGTGCGCACCCCAGCCATCACCCCAAGCTCGTTTACTTAAACATACTGTCATGCGATTGTCTACGTGTTGTCCATTTCATAACATATTGCCAGATTGTTTGGTCCTGGAGTTCTTGATCCAAATAATGCCTATAGAATGATCAGGAATAATTGACAGTATCAGGGCTGTTAATTCTGGCCGATAAGTAACACAAACAGTTCTCTCATTAATGTTGGCTCACACCGCTCATGTAATTGACTTTATGAATCATTATGACTGTTCTTCAACTTATCAGTGCACTCTAGCCTTTCGATCAAATAAACATTCGCTTTTGATGGTGCGGCATTTGACTGCCAATAAATGTCCTCCCTCATTGAGATAGGAGTGTGATACCGTAATGTACATTAAAGCTGGGAACAGAACGGAATTATTATATGAGAATGCATTGGAGGACAAACTGAAATCCTCCTCTGTAGAGATGCAGGCTATAAAGGACTACAAATTCAATAAGGAAGCTAGGATGAAGTTAACCCAAGTTCAGTCAGACATGGAAAACTCCAGTGTGATTTGATGCAAATACTTATCAGTTAAAGGTGCTTCTCAAACACCTATGGTATAATCAGGGTCTATAAAACTGCGGTATAATGCTGTTGGATCGGAGCCTAGGTCGGTAGCCTTAGTTATCGATAACAGATTAGCATTGTGTAAATTGAGAGGTCCTTGCTCGCATAAAACATATACTGTGGGGTCTCCATGATGGTCAGCGGTGGGTAGGGTATCATCATTGGACTGGCTGAAGCCACAGGTTAGCACTCTGAAAGCAGTATGTCAGTATACGTCTGCAACTTAAGTCTCATCAGTTGCATCAAAAAGGTCATTCCTGGCTTGGAAAAAATTTGTATTTTTACTTTTTGAGGCATTGCTTCAACTTTCTGCAGTGAACTCGGTCGGCTTGTACCAGACGAAAATTTTGTTGTTTCGGGCGCAATGCGAAAGCAAATTCATGTGAAGGAACATGCTCCGCTAATTTTTATTTTATTTTTTTTTGCGCATTTAAAAAATGTAGCATTGTAAATATGGAGATATTTAGATTTGTAAACATGTATTATCAGGGCTACTGGACATTTGAAGCCTTGACTGTTAGAAGCTGTGTCACAGAAGGTGTGGTAGTCACATCTGCAAGGTTATGTCATAAAGCTGTAATTCTCAGTACTGCTCACTGGTTTACGGCTGAGGGAGAAAGGCACACATGATGGTGGAGTAGCTCTATCAGTGTGTCAGGTGTGGTCTTTAGACTTCATGTGCTAGAGAGAGTAGAGGGATATAATATGCCTACTAGAACAGTCACTAGAGAGGTGGCATGGAGAGAAATGGGGGTGAAGCCCTTGAACTGTGTTTTTTGGGGGGGCTGTGGCCTCTCTCAGTGGCCCAATCTCGACAATCTTCTCTGGTCCACAGCTCTGATGGACCAGCATCTCGTTTCATTTAGCATTTTCTTCATGATTAGTGGTACCAGGGAGTCTTCACTGTGACTGACTGAGGAAAAGCTCCCCCTCCCTTTGGGGCTAAATGGACTCGGCTCTCTGAGTCATGCCACTGGCTCACATTAATCTGCCGTCAGTTAGCGGAGTCATCACAGTCTCCTGAGTCTAGGGAATTTCAGCGCCCAAAGGGTGTCCTGTCTGAGTGCCTGTTCTAAAACCGTCAGCTTTCAGTATTATTCATTAAATATCATGGGCTGGGGTCACAGGCAGAGCATTAGTTTAGTGTTGGACTCGGTTTGGATTCTGAATGGCAAATTTCCAATCAAATTAGAATTTGGTTTTAGAAGCGGACAAATTGTCGTCTGTGAAATTGGCCCGTGAAGTTCTCTGTTCTTCTGCACCCATGATGGGGTCCTCTGTTGAGGTCCTAGAAGTACCTTAATTTAGTGAATTGGGGCCTTTGGAAAGTCCTAGAATTAGTGTGGTGGAGATGAGAAATAGGGGTGCCTGTTAGGAGCGGAGTCTGGGCTGATGAATGGTCCTGAAAGGCCAGCTGTCTACCATTTTCTCATGTTTGCCAGAGGTGCTCAGTGAGGTGTGAAACTGTCCCTACAGAGCAGTTTGTATGTGTATGAAAGTGACATAACTTTGCATTTTGCCTCTGTACTCAACTGTAGTTGATTCATACGAGATCAAAGCGTGAGACGGTCTGCTATTTTTGAGGATATTTGTATTATCTAATGTGGATCATGCAGGGATTATGTCACATTTTTCACAGTTCAGAGTGGACTGAATATTGTGCCTTTATGGGCAGACAGAACTCTGTGGCAGTGAGTATTTGTCGTCTACCTGCAGATGGTAAAGGAGATGCCCCCTGCGTGTAGTTTTTTTTTTTTTTCACTTGCAAGGTCATGACCTACCTTACTTTGTCTTTGATTGGCTGATCCTTGATTCAGCTGGTTAGGATAAGAATATCAGGACAAGCCAATCTGAGAGCCAATTATACCTTCGCTATCCAAGGAGTAAAAAACAATATCATGCCCTGTGCAGGTTGGAAAAGTGTGACGCATCTCTGGGGCAATAACATGGCCAATGATTGGCCTGGGTGTTTGTCTTTCACCGATCATTGTCTCAGTTACTGGGTTTGTGCGTTCGAAGAGGCTAAGCACATGCAAAGGCCTTCATTAATCTGGCCTCTGTGTTTAACTCAATATTGTCCACATTAAAGGAAAAAAAATCAAATGGGAAAGCATTGGTTTTCTCTACCAAACGGTTGAGCAGACCATTACAGGGTTAAAGTGCTTGTGGTTGCCAACTGTCCTTAGATGGCCTGCAGTAAACGGGTTTAGTTAATAATTTCAGCTTCCTTTACCAGTCACCTGACTCTCGCTTTGAGTGAGAATGCTGACCTGTGACCTTCGATCCGTGAATTTAGATGGCACGCTTAACTGTGCTGCCGTATTTTCAACAGTACATTGTGAGAACAAACTGAAGTCTGTCTCGATAAACTATTTT